>CM034151.1:696984086-697017770 GCA_019776745.2 Taxus chinensis
CGTGTGCGTGTGCATGTGTCATGTGGTGCGTGTGATCGTGTTCATTTGTGCGTGTGCGTGTGTGTGTGTGTGCATCTACGTGTGCATGTGTTTGTGCGTGTCTGTGCATGTGCGTGTGTGCCTGTGTGTAGCGTGTGCGTGCGTGTGTGGGTGTGTGTGCGTGTGTGTCTGCGCGTACGATGGGCGTGTGCTTGTGCATGTGCATTTGCGTTTGCATGTGCGTGTGCGTGTGCATGTCTGCGTGTGCATGTGTGCGTCCATGCGCATGTGCGTGAGCGTGTGCGTGTGCGTGTGCATGTGCAGGTTCATGTCCATTTGTGAGTGTGCATGTGTTCGTGTGAGTGTGTGTGGGTGCCTCTGTAGCATTTCCGTGCGCATGTGTGTGTCTGTGCATGTGCGTGTACATGTATAGCGTGCGTGTGCATGTGCGTGTGCGTGTGTGTTTGCGCGTGCGTGTGTGTGTTTGAGTAAGCGTGTGCGTGTGTGCATGTGTGCATGTGCATGTGCGTGCGCGTGTGCGTGTGCATGTGCGTGTGTGTGTGTGCATGTGCGTGTTCGTGTGTGTGTGCGTTTTCCTGTGTGTGTCATGTGCATGTGTGCATGCATGTGTGTGTGCGAGTGCATGTCCTTGTGTGCATGTGTCTTCCTGTGCGTGTATGCGTTGTGTGTGCGTTTGTGCTTGCGTGTGTGGGCATGTGTGTGCGTGTGTGTGTGCGTGTGCGTGTGCGTGTTCGTGTGTAGTGTGTGTGTGCGTGTGCATGTGCATAGTGCGTGATGCGTGTGCGTGTGCGTGTGCGTATGTGCGTGTGCATGTGTGTGTGTGTCTGTCTGAGGGTGCGTGTGCATGTTCGTGTGCAGGTACACGTGTGCGTGTGCGTCTGCGTGTGCGTGTGTTCGTGCGTGTGTGGGTGTGCCTTCTTGTGCATGTGTGTAGGTGCGTGTGTGTGTGGGGGTGCGCGTGTGTGTGTGTGTGGGGGTGCGTGTGTGTGTGCGTGTGCATGTGTGATGTGTGCATGTGTGTGTGCTAGTGCTTGTGCGTGTGCATGTGCATGTTCTTGTGTCTGTCTGTGTGTTTGTGCATGTGCGTGTGTGTCTTTAGGTGCGTGTGCAGGTGTGTGTGAGTGTGTGCATGTGTGTGTGTGTGTGCGTGTGCGTGTGCGTGTGTGTGTGCATGTGCGTCTGTAGGTGTGTGTGCAGGTGCGTGTGCGTGTGCGTTTCTCGTCTCTAGGTGTATGTGCGTGTGTGTCTACGTGTGCTTGGGTGCGTGTGTGTGTGCGTGTGCGTGTGGTTGTGCGTGTGTGGGTGTTCGTGCGTAGGCGTGTGCGCGTGTGCACGTGGATGTGCGTCCGTGCGTTTGAGTGTGCGTATGCATACGCATGTGCGTGTGTCGTGTGTGTGTCTGTGTGTGCATGTCTGTAGTAGCGTGTGCGTGTCCGAGTGCATATGTGCGTGTGTGTGTAACCATGTTCGTGCGTGTGAGTGGTGTGTGCGTGCTTGTACGTGTGTGTGTGTAGCGTGCATGTGTGTGTGTGGGATGCGTGTGTGTGTGCGTGTGCATGTGTGATTCTGCTTGTGCGTGTGCTAGTGCTTGTGCGTGTGCATCCGCATGTTCTTGTGCTTGTCTGTGCATGTGTGCGTGTGTGTGATTGTGCGTGTGCATGTGCATCTGTAGCGGTGTGCGTGGAGCGTGTGTGTGAGTGTGTGTGTGTGTGTGTGTGTGTGTGTGTGCGTGTGCGTGTTCATGTGCTTGTGTACTGTAACATCCCCTTATGCTTTAATGTGATGTTACAACAAGTTGCGTGTGCGTCTGTAACATCCCCATTTTAAGATACTAGAACAAGGGAATTTTTATTTTATACAACGTTCCCTGTTATGAATTATATAATTCAAACACACGTTCAAGTTTTAATAATTGTTCTCTATCCAATTAATGCAGTTTGGATCACACAATTTCCTTTTAAAAACTAATGTTCTCTGTTCACATATTTGCAATATGGAACACACATTCAGTGCCATTCAATCATATAACAGATACCATATGCTGTTGTAAATGACTTGAAGAACTACCGACCTCCCACTTTATGGCTCGGAGTTTCAGCGATCTCTCATTTCATGACTCGGCGACTTACCGATCCTTCATATTAATTCATGCATAGTATAATGAATATACAGGGTTCTTTTACCGTTTCTGGTTATCGAAGTGATCCATTTAAGAAGCCTATCTGAATATCTGTTACTGATATTCATCTGACATCCTGCATCTTAAACTAGGTGATTAGGACAACGCAACCAACACTTGCGATACTTTGGCCAAAGATTTTCACATGCTTTGCATGATCATATTCCTAGATGTGATACACACCAATGGAATACGTCCTTCACCTCACTTCGTCTGTTATCTAGAATGGTCTTTCCTGGTCTCTACCAGTCCTTCCATTTAAGGTCAAACTCTAACCCCAACTAGCAATATGAACGAGTATAGGAAGTTACTCATGGTAACTAAAGATACGCAGACATACGGGTGTCGTTCCTAGACGATTCCGTGTGTCTAGTTACCTTTAGTCCTCCGGAGTCACTCCATATACGTGATCACATTCCTATCCCCAGCCAAGAACTTAGTATCCAGCTTATGTAAACTTGATGATTTAATTCGGGAGGGCATTGTAATATGTCAGCTATAACATTGTGTCGTCATGAAGGTCCCGCCTTCACGAAGACACCGTATTGTAGCTGGCGTATGTCAATGTCCTACGGAATCCTCTCATCGAGGGTACACATCCAGCTCAATTGTGATTTGGTTATAATCTTAGTATTTAAGATCAACTTTCAGCAGCCATGCTGATCCTTTATCCTTGTTCTTGTTACAGTTGTATGTAGCTAAGAGAGACTTAATCCGTCTTCTAGTTTAATACGCATTCTCCTCCTTCATATCGAAGGGTTGCATATTCACTTCTTGGTTCCTTTCTTAATCTTTGGACTAATCAGTCCATTATCGATAAACTTAATAAGTTTAACCTATTAAACTTAACCAAGTTTTCCACAACTGTAAACAAATTCAGAATTCCATCTTATTAGACGTCATTTAAACGAGGTCTAATTCTAAATGAATTTATTCATTTATCCTCCTTAACCTTACTTAGTTAAGGTCTGTTAACAATAGATATGATTTCCCATATCTTTATTTTCTGAATTTAAACATTCGAGGCTATTAACGGAGTCCGAATACAAGGTTCGGCTGCCCCTAAGTTATTTGATATCCCTTAGCTTTCAAACTAATCCTGAATACCTTCCAATTAAGAGATTTCATGTTTATCTAAATCTTTTTAATGTCAATTCAAAATTCATCTTAACCCAAGTATGAACTAATTGCACATTTCAACGTAAAAGTTGCATTCAGGTAAAGAATAGATGTTATTTCCTTTTAAATTCATCCATTAACATTTGAATAATTCCAAGTCAAGGAATAATGTTATATTCTCAAACTTATTCAACAATATCAAACTGATACAGTCATTGAAAATATCACACTTTTACTTGTATTCATCCATCAGATTTACAATCTATACATTTGCCAGTCCAAACGACTGGACTTTGTTTATATCAAACAACATTACAACTCATAAAGATAGAAGAATGTAACTTCTTCCTTTCTCATTTCCTCGTAGAGGAGTAATAGCTATCAATACTATCCATCTTCAGTTAATCAAAAGAAGTAACGGAAAACAACCATGTCTTCGTTTATACTCAAGTTCCATATGCAAAATTACTTGCACGGGCCAGTTCATTGAACTGCGCATATTAAGCACTTGCCTTTAAAATGAGGTGCATTTAATTAACTGTCTCAATAAAAGAACCCTGCTTTTATGAAACGTTAAAATGAACATCATACAAGAATTAAGTACCGAAAAGGATGAACAACATAACAACTCAATCATCTAATTACCATCCCAATCAGACAAAGGATTACTGCCCTCTTTCCCGAATAATTATTACAAGAAGTAATTTCCTTCAAACAGTTCCAGATTACAAACATCTGTAAGAACTGAAAACACAATTATGCAAACTGTTGTTCTAACATAAATGCTATAATTTCATTCCTTTACAATAGTTAAATTTCAAAAGATAGATTTACTAAAATTCACCGAATTACTTTCCTTTCCTTTCATACAACTCATCTGATTTCAAACAATCAAATGCAAAGAGAAAAGAAAAAGAAACAACAATTAAATGCAGATGCTTAAACCAAAAGCAGTACAAAATTCGTTCCCATAAATAATTATAGATTTCCAACTGTATGAGAGAAAAATGATCATTAATTCAAATTATCCATCCACACTCTCTTTCCTTTCCTCATAGCTGTACTGAGAATTTTAATCCAAACGTGATATCAATCAATGATAACAGTCCAAAGAGAAATAAATAAAAATCAATAATCGAATAAAAGGGAGAAAGATCATATTACCTCTTCTCACTGTCTATCCAAATATCCTTATTTAGAACACACATATCCCAATAGTATATTTCATTCAGAATAGTATATTTCAGTATTTCAAAATCTACTATTACCTTTCCAAAAAAGTTGACCAGAGTTCATTGCAACTGGTCCGTATAATTACATTAGTACCAAAAGAACCTATAAACGCAATCATTTCCTTTTAAACATTTCACTCTACAGACATTCACGTCTAGATAATACAAAGCAAGAATGCACATCTAGTTTTATCAGTTTTATCAGCTTTCATCATCAAATGAGCATTTTCAGACCTTCCAAACAACATGAATGTAAGCATAACAAAATTATGAGCTTCTCATAATAAAAAAAAAAAAAAATTTTCAAAAACATTCAAAGTAAGAATTCCATTCCAATTCAGTTCAGTTTAGCCTTGATGAAACAAAAAGAAATCTAAGGGCAGTTCGTATAGGTATACAATCACATATTTTGCAAATAATTCATCATCCAATCCAAAATAATAAATAGTGAAACTCTAATCTATCTGGTAAATATCCAGATACTTAGTTCCAGAATCAAGAATTAAATCTTTTAAAAAAAAAAAATCATTTCATGGAATTCAAACCAAACACAGGATGCTTTTTAATCGTTTTAAAAAAGTGAGAGTAAAAAATGAAAAAAAAAAAGCCACTGTTCCAAGTTTATTATATTTATATATTTATGTCAAGAAAATAATAGGTTTAATAACTCCCAAATTTAAACTTCACAAATTTCATCTATTTTTCTCAAACTTCAAAAACCATTCAGCACACAAAATTCAGAAAAAAAAATCTCCTTATCATTTGTTTACATAAGATTTTACCAAATCCATAATACACAATAAATCCCACTTACCATTACTTCAGATTTCATTTAAAACAAAAAAAAAAAAACTAATTCATTATAATTTTCAATAAGAAAAAAACAACACTCATTTTTCTTCAAAACACACAAGAATACCCAAGTCGTGTTCATCCATTATAATGACAGTTTCAACCAGACATACAAAAAAAAATCATCTCATCCTCCTTTTTTTTTCAAGAATGCACAAAACTCAGAATTGATATACACTTAGCTAATGTATTTATTAGCAAAACTCAAACCATAAATGGTAATAAAGAAACGAATACCCAACACTGTCGAAAACAACTCACACAGCAAGGACAGTATATTTCCATTTACCATTATGCAAGAATGCTCAAGTCGCATACAACAAAAGAAAAAATGACTCAACCCAAAATCATCTCAACAAAACAACAAATCAAAACCAAAAAACCCCCATCATAAGAGCAGGGTTGTTTTTTTAATGAGACGATTAAAAAAAAGCAAGCGGTTTAGGAGAAGGGCTTAACATGCCTGTTAATTTTTTTTGTGGCTCGAAGAAAAAAACCGCGCCCACTGGAGTTGTTTCTCTCCACGACGTCCTCGGCCAGGCTTTCCAACAGTCACTAACTTCCACAGGCTCAAAAATAGCCTTTGCTTTTTTCCCAAAGAACAGAGATAATAAAAAAAAAACAGCAGGTTCGAATACAGCAGGTCGCAGAAACCGTGGGAGAAACAAAAATGCAGAGCAATAAAATCCAAATGAACACAAATAACAACCAAATTTCCTTTTCCTCTACCTCTTTCCAAGTCGATCCTGGTCTCTAAGACCACGATATTATGCATTGAATGCACTGCCTTTCCTCATTCTCACACCAACCGCCGACTCAGTTGGTGATGTTTCCAATTTCAAATTTTGCTGTAATTTCCATTTTAATCTTCTTAGCTATTTAGACGGCCTCCAACTTTTCTTCTTTGTTCCCGCCAACTTGGCGCTGCACATGTAAGGACTTCATTTACTGTCCATTACATTCCAACCTTCCCCTCCTTTATCCTTTCATCCACTGGGTTTATACGTCCCTTCCCTTCAGTTAGGAATAGTTTAGGATTTTTATAGCCCTCCATATCTAGGTCATATTCGCCTATTTCATAGGTTAATAGAATGTACATCTATTTTCACCCTTATAAAATCTAAAATCCTATAGGAAGTAGTTAGCGGTAGAGGGATTAAACTTAGTAGTAGGTTAGGTTTATCCCATAGTTTTTAATTAATAGTTTCCCTCCCCTCAAGTCTTTCCCCGCCTAACAGTCGTATTCCACACAATGCATGGACATTTCGTCCTATGTTTTCCACAATACCTGTGCCCCTCGCATCCGGGCCCTTATCGTCTTATGCTGTCCTAGCGTTACAAGGTGTGTGGGTCGAGAATCGAACATTTTTCTTTTGGCCATCTACCGTACCAGATATTCAACCTTTAATCAGTGCTTTCTGCAACTTTATATTCAACCTCAGTCTGGTTAGAAGTAAATCGCCAACGCGATCACAGAATGCCACCGCATACCCTTGGCTCATGGAAATTGATTCAAGTGTGCTGTCAACCACGAATTAAGTCATCAAGAATACGAAAAGTCTGTGTCTATCAGCAATCACACACAAGCAATAATACTCACTGTCCCAAGTAAACAAATACTGCCAACAGGGTCCAAATTAGCAACACATTCCTTTAAGATCAAAGATAGTCTTAACCTGTTTACAGTATCTTCATGTCTACATTTACATAACACATTAAAGTAATTACCATGATAACTTGCAAAATCAAGCGTTACATTCCTCCCTTCTTAAAGATCATCGTCCCGATGATCAAATTAATCAATTCAAGGAATTTCTAGGACAAAAATTCAGTTATTATCCTCCATTCAAAGGTCATACCAAAACAGATTCACTCTATAAAATAGCACCAATAATTGTCTAAATATGGTAAGATTATCAGTTTTTTCGAATTTCAATTTCGATCAAACAAGTATGGAAAAGCAGATCTCATTTCTTTTTGAGATTTTCCCAAGTTGCACTTTCTTCACTAAACTGGTCCCACTTGACCTTACATTGATTCACTTCACGATTTCTTAAGTACAATGACGAGTTCCAGCACCTCGAAAGGGCTTAACCACGATTATTCCTGGGTCTTGGACCTGTAAGGCAATTCCAATTCAGCACATGTGATAAATCTGTTACTTATTTCTTAAAGCAAAGAAAATGAAAAATCATGCATTTGTTCAAGTCAGGAGGTATGCTAGCGATAAGCTCAGGTTGATTATTTCAACAATTTCAAATGTGTGCCCACAGAAAAAGTTGTGAAACACACTTGGCAGCCTTGCAAAAGTCTTGCAAGCTCTTTTTCGGCTTAACCCGAAGAAAGACCTTCTCCCCAAGTTATAATTCCTATCAACCCGCTTTAAGTCTTGCATAACTCTTTTTCCTATTGGCAACCTCCTTTAGATGTTCCGAATCAATTTGATTTGGTTGTTCAACATTCCGTGAGGATTTCTGGCCCAATACCTTCGCTATCCTCTACGATGTCCCAGCTACAGGGGAATTCTACATTTTCTCCCTACATGCTTCAAAAGCGCCGTTTTTAAAGAGGCATGGTATGTATTATTGTATGCAAATTCAATTCAACCAACGGAAGGTATTCCGCCCATTTATATTGGCTTGTCCATGCAATACTTCTTAACTATCCTCTAAACTTGATTGACTCTCTCATCTGTCCAGTGCCTTCTCAGATGATATGCGATCTGAGTTTTTTAATTAGTTCCCCAAGGCCCATTAGCGGTTGCCAAACCTTGATGTCATCCACCCATCCTCGGATCTCGTTCGAATGAGCAATTCGGGGGTAATTTCCATGTCCATGCAATCTAAAAATTTCATGTACAAAATCTTCTTGCTAACACTGGGTGCAACACTTTCATCAAACTACCAGCACTGAGTGTGCCACTTTGGTTAATTTATCGAGGATAACCAGGATGATATCATGCTTATTCCTTGACATAGGCAATCCTTGAACGAAATCCATCGTTAATCACTTTGCCATTTGTACTGTGGAACCTATGGGGATACAATACCCCAGTGGGATGCATATGTTTCTTCTTCCTTACACAACTGACATTCCAAGCAATGTGTTCCAATTCCACCACATCCTTTTTGCTTTTCCCTTCCAGAAGTATTGCTGCCTTAAGATCAGCAAGCATTTTCGTAATGCCTAGGAGTGGTCTAGGAAGAAATGGTGAATTATGAAATTCAGGTAACAATTTTCCTTCTTAAATCATTTGCCAAGGGTATATACACGCCCTGTTTCCGAACCTTCAAATTCCTTCACTATCAAAACGAAATCCTTTATACCTCACATCCTTTAGATCTGCAGCAAGTGCTATTTTGACTTGCTAGAAATAAGGATCTGATTCCAAGGCATCTTTCACCTCATCCTTAAATTGAGTTCTTAATGTTATAAGAGCAGAGATGTGCTTCCTTCGACTCAGAGCATTTTCCACTCTATTTTCCTTGCCTTTGATGTAGCTTATATCAAAATCATACTGAGACAGAAATTCTAACCATCGTTGTTGTCTTGCATTCAGATTGGGCTGAGTAAAAATATACTTCAACCTCAGATGGTCAGTTTTTAACTCAAAAGGTTTTCCTAAAAGGTAATGCCTCCACATTTGAAGTACATGTACGATGGCAGCGAGCTCTAGGTCATGTGGAGCATAATTCGGTTCATGTAACTTAAGCTTTCTGATTTCATAAGCTATGACATGGTCATTCTATAATAGAATGCCTCCAAGGCCTTCTCCCGATGCATCCGTTACAACCGTAAAATTTTCCATTTGGATCTGGTACAGTTAAAATAGGTGCTGAAGTTAACTGTTCCTTTAAATTTTTAAAGGCAGATTCACATTGTCAGTCACAAAAATTTCTTATCCTCTTTTGCATGAAGTGATTGGGGCAGCAAATTTTTGGAAAGTCCTTAACAAACTTTCTATAATATCCTGTCAAAACCCCATGAAGCTTCTTACTTCATGCACGTTCTTAGGCGCAGGCCACTCATTATAGATGCGATCTTTGAAGGGTCTACAGCTATCCCATTCTTTCTTATAACGTGTCCCGAATAATGCACCTCTGCATCATAAAGGACATTTAGATAGTTTACCGTACAAATTCCTCTTTCTTAAAACTTCCAGCACTATCCTTAAATGTTCTGGTGCTCTTCGGCATTTTTAGAGTATATAAGAATGTCGTCTAAGAATATAAGCCACAAACTTGTCTAGGTATTCTTGAAAAATATTGTTCATCAAATTCATGAAGGCGGCAGTGCATTTTTCAACCCAAAAGGTAACAACCAGTGAATTCATAATGCCCGTACCCTTGTTCTATAAGCTGTTTTATGAATATCTTCTTCCTTTATTCTCAGTTGATGATACCCAGATCGAAGATCTATTTTTGAATAGACTGATGCTCCACGCATCTGGTCGAATAGATCATCAATACTAGGAAGTGGGTATCAATTCTTAATAGTTGCCTTGTTCAACATTCTGTAATCAATGCACAGTCTCAATGTGCCATCCTTTTTCTTGACAAAAATTACCGGTGCTCCCCATGGTGAGACGCTCGGTCTTATCAGCCCTTAGTCAAAAGTTCCTGTAATTGAGCCTTTAGCTCTACCAACTCGAGGGTGGTCATTCTATAAGGTGCCTTAGATATGGGTTCAATTCCTGGCTTGATCTCTATTGCAAAGTCAACTCTCGTTTGGGTTGGAAGACCTGGTAATTCCCTCCGGAAATACATCTCTGAAATCCCTTAATATGGATATCTTTCCAGGAAATCAATTATCTTCCTCAGTATTTTCTGTCATTTTTACTTGCATAACAAGGTTCAGCCTCTATTTTTATATCCCTTTTTAGTTGCATAGCTGTAGTTTCCTAACTGCACACTTCACGCTTTACCACCTTGAATGACTGCTGCTTTCTGCAGGTCCATCAAAACAACAAATTTGTTTTTCATAACATTCGACCTTTGCCTTATGTTCTGCCAACCAATTAACTCCAATAATGATGTCATATGATCCTAAAGGAGTGATATACAGGTCAACTTCGGTGGAGAAAACTGGGCAAGTCAAGAATTGCCCCAAAAAAGGCACATTTCGACTGTATGGACAAGCATTATTCCCATAATGCACTGTCCATGTCTTATCCATTCGTTCAGCCTTTCTTTTTAATTTCATTGCAATTTTAACAAGAATAAAGCGATTCAGTAGCTCACAGTATCAAAAAGTATGACTACAAGGTGTACCGAATAACTTACCCTGGAACTTCTATAGGCGTAACTTGCTTCTTCAGCTTGTCTGTTAGCCACCGCAGGGTGTATCCTAGTTTGCTGATCGCGATCATCCTTTTTCAGAGGACAGTGACTCGCGTAATGGTCCCTTTCCACAGTTGAATCATCCTCCAACTGGCCCTTTCCTAGGCTCAAATTTATTACCATCTTTGAAGTTATCATTCTAGATTCCATAGGACTTTTGTCCATTGCCACTATACTTTTGCAAAGTTTTTCCACACACTATTTACAAAGGTTTGTTCATTACAGATTTCTTGTTGTTATCTACAACAATTTTTTTTTTCACACCAAACCTTTCCAAGGCCCCCCTTTTGGGTGCGAGAGATGAAGAAGAGTTGGGAATCTTCTTCCTTATCTCTTCCCTATGAGCAAAAATTGCTGCTCAATTTTGTTCATGTCTTATTGCCTTTTCCGACAACTCCTCCATGGTGGTTGGACCGTGGACATCCCTTCGCCACCAAATGATGGGATTTAGTCCCATTATGAACTTTCGTATTCTAAACTTCTCGTCAACTTGGTACTACATCTGTACTCTAAGGGGGAGGACTAATGCGGCACATACTTAAGAGGAGTTTAGTAAACCCTTCCCAGTATTCTGTCACCGTCAACCTTCCTTGTGACCAGTTCTGAAATTCAGTCATTTTCCTATCAAAATAGAGTTGAGGGCAACCAATGTTGCCTAAAGTAACCCTTAAGTGATCCCAGAGTTATGTCTGATTCGACAATATTCAACTCAACCTTATGGTTGTTCCACCATGATGATGCTTCATGAGAAAGCTGATATGCTCCCCATATCGCTTTGGTCCTCGTTCGGAGAAGTTTCTTATTACAAATTACTTCTCCATTTCACTAAGCCCAATTCTCAGCTCCGTCCCAAGGGTTGTTCCATCAAACTTTGGAGGACTTATTCTCTTTATGTCATTTGTAAGTTCAGCTGCTAATCTTACCCTTTATTTTCAGGATGATTAGGAGCATTCACATTACTATTATCAACACCATATTCCCTCCATTGGTGTTGTCCCAAGGAGGTGGCTGATCATTTATTTCAATTCTTTCTTCGTCCTCCTCTGCATTGACCTGACTGTGTTCAAAACAGTCAACGATCTCTCGTATCCTAGTAGGGCCAGCAGATTTCATCCAGCTTTTGAGCATTAGCTGCTTCTCAACCCGTAACGGTTGTTTCGCGACATTTTCCTCTTGTTCTGACCATTTTCTGTTCATAAGAAAAATGTAAACCCTTATTAACTTGTGGGACTCATTAGGTCCAAGAGCTGCAACCTCAGCTCTGGATACCAAGATGTAACCTCCACATTTTAAGATACTCGGAACAATGGATTTTTTTTTTTATACAACGTTCCCTATATATAATTATATAATTCAACCCACGTTCAAGTTTAATAATTGTTCTCTTTCCAATTATGGCAATTTGGATCACACCGTTTTTCGTTTAAAACCAGGTTTCTTGTTTCACATATTTACAATATGGAACACACACTCAGTGCCATTCATCATATAACAAATACCATATGCTACTTAAATGACTTCGAAGACTACCGGGTCTCCCATTTTAATGGGATCGGAGTTCGCGATCTCTCATTTCATGACTTCAGCGACTTACCGATCCTTCATGTTAATCCATGCATTGTATAATAAATATACAGGGTTCTCTTACCGTTTTACTGTTTATCGAAGTGATCCAGTTAAGAAGCCTAGCGAATACTGTTACTGAGATTCATCTGACCTCTTGTCTCTTCACTAGGTATTAGACAACGCAACAGCACTTGCGATACTTTTGACCAAATAGTTTCACCTGCTTTGCCTGATCTATTCCTAGAATGTGATACACATCAATGGAATACGTCCTTCACCTCACTTCGCCTGTTATCTAGAATGGTCTTTCTGTCTCTACCAGTCCCCCATTTAAGGTCAAGCGCTAACCCCACTCTAAATATGAACCGAGTTATAGGAAGTTTTACTCATGTCACTAAGATACACGACATCGGTGTCGTCCCTTGACGACTCCGGTGTCCTAGTTACCTTTAGTCGCCCGGAGTCCACGCCATATACGTGATCACATTCCCTTCCCAGCCAAGACTTAATACCCCGCTTATTTAACTTATGATTTAATTCGGAGGCCTTATAATTATTTGCGGCTAAACATTGTGTCGTCATGAGGTCCCGCCTTCAGGAAGACACCAATTTAGCTGGCTATGTCAATGTCTATGGATCCTCCATATGAGAGTAACACATCCAGCTCAAGTCTGCCCCATGATTTTTTTATAATCTTAATATTAAGATCACTTTCCAGCAATTCCATGCTGATCTTAACCCCTCGTTCTCGTTACAGGTGTATTAGCGAAGAGAGCCTTAATTTGTCTTCCCCAACGTAATATACAACCTCTCTTCATATCGAAGTGTTGCTATTCTCTTCTTGTTTCCTTATCTTAATTTCTTAATCTTCAGACTAATCAGTCCATTATCGATAAACCTTAATAAGTTTAAAACCTATTCAATTAACCAAGTTTTTCCACAACTGTAAACAAATTCAAGAATTCCTTCTTATTCGAACTCATTTAACGAGGTCTAATTTTTAAATGACTATTCATTTATTCTCCTTAACCACTTCAGTTAAGGTCTGTTACAGTAGATATGTTTTCCCATATTATATTTGTCTGAATTTAACATTCGAGGCTATTAACGGAGTGCCGCATACAACGTTCAACTTCTCCCAAATTAATTTGATATTCTTTAGCTTCAAGCTAATCATCCCGAATTACCTTCAATAAGATCATGTTTACCTAATCCGTTTTTAATATGTCATTTAAAATTCATCTTAACCCCAAGTATAACTAATTGTCACATTTTCAACGTAAAAGTTGCATTCAGGTACAGATAGATGTTATTATCCCTTTAAATTCATCCTTATAGACATTGGATAATTCCAATCAAGGAATAATATTATATTCTCAAACTGATTTTCAACAAGATCACTGATACTCATAAAATATCACACTTTTTACTTGTAATTCCATCGGTACTTACAATCTAACATTTGCCCAGGCCAATGACGGACTACTTCGTTTATATCAAACACATTACAACTCATAAGATTGAAGAATGTAATTTCTTCCCTTTCTCATTTCTCGTAGAGGATAATAAGCTATCATACAATCCACTTCCTTAATCACAAGTAAGTAACAGAAAACACCATGGCTTCGTTTATATCAAGTCCATCTCAAATTATTGCATGGGTCAGTTCATTGAACTGAGCATATTAAGCACTTGTGTCATTAAAAATGAGTGCTGTACATTAATGTCTCAATAAAAGAACCCTGCTTTTATGAAACGTTAAGAACATGCATACAAGAATTAAGGTACCGAGAAAGGATGAATAACATACAACCTCAATCATCTAGTTACCATCCCTCAGACAAGATTACTTTACTGCCTCTTTCCAAATAATGATTACAAGAAGTATTTCTCAAACAATTCCGATTACAAACCTATGTAAGAGAACTGAAAACACAATTCTGCAAACTGTTGTTCAACATAAATTTGTAATTTCCCATTCCCTTACAAAAGTTGTGAATTCAAAAGTAATCTTAACTACAATCTTAAATCGAATTATTGTTCCTTCTTTCATACAACTCATCTGATTCAAGCAATCAAATGCTGAAGAAGAAAAAGCTAACAGCAGTTAAATGCCAATGCCTAACCCAAGCGTACAAAAAAATTTTGTTCATAACCAATTATAATTCTCCAAACTGTATGAGGTGAGAAAAATGGATCATTAATTCAAATTAGCCCTTCAGTTCATTCCTTTTCCTCATAGATATACTGAAATTTTAATCCAAAGTGGACATCAATCAATGATAACAGTCCAAAGAGAAATAAATGAAAATAATAATCGAATATAGGGGGAGAAAGAGACAAGGAATATCAACTCTTCTCTTAATGTCTATCCAATACCCCTGATTTAGAACAGAATATTCCAATAGTATAATTCATTCATAATTGTATATTTCAGTATTAAAAACTATATTACCTTTCAAAAAGTTGACCAGAGGTAGATTGCACTGGGCGTAAAATTGAGTACCAAAAGAACCTATAACGCAATCATTCCTTTTAAACATTTCACTACAGAATTCACGTCTAATATAGACAAGCAGAATGTTCATTATTGTTTATCAGCAATCGGTCATCAAAAACAAGCATTGTAGCTAGACCTGGAAACCAACATGAATGTACAGCCAGATACAAAAAATTATGAGCTTCCTCATAATAGTAACAAGAAATTCATTTTCAAACATTCAAAGTAGCATTCCACTTCAGTTAACTTGATGAACAGCAGAAATCTAAAGGGCAGCTCAGTATAGGTATAATTTCACAATATGTCTGCAATAATTCATCTCCAATCCAAGAAGAACTGAAATAGTTGGAACATACCCATTTTTAAGATACGTAGAACAAGGGGAAAAAAAAAAAATTATATAACGTTATCTGTTATGGAATTATATAAGCCAAACACACGTTTCAAGTTTTAATAATTGTTATTGCCCAAACAATGCAGTTGGAACACAAATTCCTTTAAAACAATGTTCCTGTTCACAATTTACATTATGGAACAAACCATCTAGTGCCATTCATCTTAAACAGGTTCTAATATGCTGCTGAATGACTCGAAGAACTGCCGATTTCCTTTTAGGGCTCGAGTTGCAACGATCTCTCATTTCATTGAGCGGAAACTACCGATCCTCTGGTTCATTTATGAATAGTATATATTTAGACAAGTTCTCTGAACCGTTTCCGGTTATCGAAGTGATCCATTTAAGAAGCTATATGAATATCTGTTAATGATTTCATCTGACATCCGCATTCTTAATTAAGTGATTAGGGCAACGCAACCAGCACGTGCAATTTCTGGCAAAATGTTCTCACCGGCTTGCAGATCATTTAACTGGATGTGATTTACACACAATGTGAAACGTCTTCACTCATTAACCTATTATTAGTGGTCTTCCTGTTCCTACCAAGCCTTTAAATTTTAAGGCAGATTCAAAATTCCAATTTCCAAACTGCATATGAACGAATATAGGAAGTCACTCATGGTGACTAAAGATACACAGACTGGTGTCGTTCCCCATGACTCGTGTGTCTAGTTTATTTATTCTCCAGAGTCACTCCGTTATAGTGATAATACTCCTATACTCAGCCAATGATATCTACTGCTTATTCCTGCATAGGCAATCCTTGAAACGAAATCCATCTTTATCTACTTGCCATTTGTAACTGTGGGAACGCTATGTCAAAGAGGAAGCCATCAATACCCCGTGGGATGCATTGTTCTTCCTGGAACAACACTGACATTCCAAGCAATGTGTTAGCAATTCCACACCACAGGCATCCTTTTTTCATATTCCCTTCCAGAATGCCTTGCTGCGTTAGAATCAGCAAGCATTTGTCGGTATGTCGACTAAGGGGTGTGCGGTCTAGAAATGGTGAATTATGAAATTCTCCAGTTAACAATTTCCTTCTAAATCATTTGCCAGGGTAGAGGTGCCACCTGTTTTCGAACCTCAACAAAATTCCTTCACTATCAAAACGAAATCCTTTATACCTCACATCCTTAGTCTGCCGCAAGCTGCTATTTTACTTGCTAGATCATAGGATCTGATTCCAAGGCATCTTTCAACATCTTTACCTCATCCTTAAATTGAGTTCTTAATGTTATAAAGATGCAGAGATGTGTGCTTCTTCGACTCAGCTTCAAATTTCTTCCACTAGCTTTTTCCTTTGCCTTTGATGTCGCTTATATCACAATCACTACTGAGACAGAAATTCTACAACCATCGTTGTGGTCTTGCATTCAGATTGGCTGAGTAAAATATACTCATCAACTCAGATGGTCTTTTAATCTTCAAAATGGTTTTCCCCTAAACAGGTAATTGGCGCGAGATATGGATCAACAATTTGAGAAGTCACGTGTACATCACTGGCAAGTGCGAGCTCACTAGGTCATAGGCTGTAGGCAAATAATTCGGTTACAATGCTACCTTACAGTTTCTGATTTCATAAGCTAGCATGGTCATTCATAATCGAATGCCTCCAAGTCCTTTCTCCCGATTGCTATCATTTCAAATTTTGTACACCGTAAACATTTCCATTGGATCGGTCCATTACAATGGTGCTGAAGTTAACTGTTTCCTTTAAATTGTTTAAAGCAATTCACATTGTCAGTCCAGAAAAAATTTCTTATCCTTCTTTTTGCAGTGAAGTGATTTGGGCAGCAATTTTTGGAAAGTCCTTTAATCAAACTTTCTATAATATCCTTTCAAACCCATGAAGCTCTTACTTCAGCCGTTCTTGGCGCCGGCCACTAGTTATACGATGCCGATCTTTGAAGGATGTCATACAGCTAATCGCCATTCTTATCTTAATAAGCTTTTATCCCTAAGTAATGCAAACCTCTGCATCATAAAAAGAACATTTATATATATTTATCACGTACAAATTCCTACTGTTCTTAAAACGTCCAGCACTATCCTAAATGTTCTTGTCTCGTGCTCAATTAATATCGGCATTTTTCGAGTATATAATAATGTCGTCTACGAATATAAGCAAACAAACTTGTCTAGTTATCTCTGAACAGTATTGTTCATACAAGAAAGACAGAATTATCATGAAGGCGGCAAGGTGCATTTTTCAACCAACAGGTAACAACACCTTGAATATCATAATGCCCGTAACCTTGTTCTATAAGCTGGTTTTTCATGAGGTATATCTCTTCATTTCTTCCCTTTATTCTCAGTTGATGATCCTCGATCAGAACAGATCTATTTTTGAATCGCACTGTTGCCACACGCAGCTGGTCGAATAGAATCATCACTACTGGAAGTGGTATCATTCTTATATTGCCATTGTTCAACATTCGTAATCCCTGCACAGTCTCAATGTGCCATCCTTTTTCTTACGAACAAAATTTACCACCCCTATGCTGCTCCCTCATGGTGAGACGCCGGTCTTTATCAAAGCCCCTTAGTCAACGTTCCTGTAATTGAGCCCTTTTAGCTCGACCAACTCGGGGTGGTCATTCTATAATGTGGCCTTAGAATATGGGTTCAATTTCCTGGCTGCTCTCTATTGCAGAAGTCAAACCCTCGTTTGGGAGTGGAAGACCTGGTAAATTTCACCCTCGGAACATACATCTCTGACATCCCTTAAATGGAATTAGTCTATTCCACGAATCATATCGGCTTCTACAGTTATTTCGTGTCCTTTGTTCCTAGCATACAAGGTCAGCCTCTATTTTTATCCCTTTTAGTTGCATAGCTGTTAGTTTCCTAACTGCAACTTCACGCTTTACACCCTTGAATGACTGCTGCTTCTGCAGGTCATCAAAACAACAAATTTGTTTTTTCATAACATTCGACCTTTGCCTTATGTTCTGCCAACCAATTAACTCCAATAATGATGTCATATGATCCTAAAGGAGTGATATACAGGTCAACTTCGGTGGAGAAACTGGGCAAGTCAGAATTGCCCCAAAAAGGCACATTTCGACTGTATGGGACAGCATTATTCCCATAATGCACTGTCCATGTCTTATCCATTCGTTCAGCCTTTCTTTTTAATTTCATTGCCCATTTTACCAGAAATAAAGCATTCAGGTAGCTCCAGTATCAAAAAGTATGACTACAGGTGTTACGAATAACTTACCCTGGAACTTCTATAGGCGTAACTTGCTTTTTCAGCTTGTCTGTTAGCCACCGCAGTGTGATCCTATGTTGCTGATCGCGATCATCCTTTTTCAGAGGACAGTGACTCGCGTAATGGTCCTTTCCACAGTTGAATCATCCTCCAACTGGCCCTTTCCTAGGCTCAAATTTATTACCATCTTTGAAGTTATCATTCTAGATTCCATAGGACTTTTGTCCATTGCCACTAACTTTTGCAAAGTTTTTCCACACACTATTTACAGGTTTGTTCATTACAGATTTCTTGTTGTTATCTACAACAATTTTTTTTTTCACACCAAACCTTTTCCAAGGCCCCCTTTTGGGTGCGAGAGATGAAGAAGAGTTGGGAATCTTCTTCCTTATCTCTTCCCTATGAGCAAAAATTGCTCTCAATTTTTGTTCATGTCTTATTGCCTTTTCGACAACTCCTTCCATGGTGGTTGGACCGTGGACATCCACTTCGCCACCAATGATGGGATTTAGTCCCATTATGAACTTTCGTATTCTAAACTTCTCGTCAACTTGGTACTGCGGCACATACTTAAGGAGTTTAGTAAACCCTTCCCAGTATTCTGTCACCGTCAACCTTCCTTGTGACCAGTTCTGAAATTCAGTCATTTTCCTATCAAAATAGAGTTGAGGCAACCAATGTTGCCTAAAGTAACCCTTAAATTGATCCCAAGTTATGTCTGATTCGACAATATTCAACTCAACCTTATGGTTGTTCCACCATGATGATGCTTCATGAGAAAGCTGATATGCTCCCCATATCGCTTTGGTCTCTTCGGAGAAGTTTCTTATTACAAATTACTTCTCCATTTCACTAAGCCAATTCTCAGCTCCGTCCCCAAGGGTTGTTCCATCAAACTTTGGAGGACTTATTCTCTTTATGTCATTTGTAAGTTCAGCTGCTAATCTTACCCTTTTATTTTCAGGATGATTAGGAGCATTCACATTACTATTATCAACACCCATATTCCCTCCATTGGTGTTGTCCACAGGAGGTGGCTGATCATTTATATCAGCTTCTTCTTCCTCCTCTTCATTGCCCATTGACTGTTGTTCCAAAACAGTCAAACGATCTCTCGTATCTAGTAGGGCAGCAAGGATTTCATCCAGCTTTTGAGCATTAGCTGCTTCTCAACCCGGTAACGGGTTGTTCGCAACATTTCCTCTTGTTCTGACCATTTTCTGTTCAATAAGAAAATGTAAACCTTATTAAATTGTGGACTCATTAGGTCCAAGAGCTGCAACCTTCAGCTCTGATACCAAGATGTAACATCCCCATTTTAAGATACTAGAACAAGGGATTTTTTTTTTTTATACAACGTTCCCTATTATGAATTATATAATTCAAACACACGTTCAAGTTTTAATAATTGTTCTCTTTCCAATTAATGCAATTTGGATCACACAGTTTTTCTTTTAAAACCAATGTTCTTTGTTCACATATTTACAATATGGAACACACACTCAGTGCCATTCAATCATATAACAAATACCATATGCTACTGTAAATGACTCGAAGAACTACCGATCTCCCATTTTATGGCTCGGAGTTTCAGCGATCTCTCATTTCATGACTCAGCGACTTACCGATCCTTCATGTTAATCCATGCATTGTATAATAAATATACAGGGTTCTCTTACCGTTTACGGTTATCGAAGTGATCCATTTAAGAAGCCTATCTGAATATCTGTTACTGATATTCATCTGACATCTTGCATCTTAAACTAGGTGATTAGGACAACGCAAACAGCACTTGCGATACTTTGACCAAATATTTTCACATGCTTTGCATGATCATATTCCTAGATGTGATACACATCAATGGAATACGTCCTTCACCTCACTTCGTCTGTTATCTAGAATGGTCTTTCCTGGTCTCTACCAGTCCCTCCATTTAAGGTCAAGCTCTAACCCCAACTAGTAATATGAACGAGTATAGGAAGTTACTCATGGTAACTAAAGATACACAGACATACGGTGTCGTCCCTTGACGACTCCGTGTGTCTAGTTACCTTTAGTCCTCCGGAGTCACGCCATATACGTGATCACATTCCTATCCCAGCCAAGAACTTAATAACCAGCTTATGTAAACTTGATGATTTAATTCGGGAGGGCATTATAATATGTCGGCTATAACATTGTGTCGTCATGAAGGTCCCGCCTTCATGAAGACACCATATTGTAGCTGGCGTATGTCAATGTCCTATGGAATCCTCTCATTGAGAGTACACATCCAGCTCAAGTGTGATTTGGTTATAATCTTAATATTTAAGATCAACTTTCAGCAGTCATGCTGATCCTTAAACCTCGTTCTCGTTACAGTTGTATGTAGCTAAGAGAGACTTAATTTGTCTTCCAACGTAATATACAACCTCTCTTTCATATCGAAGGGTTGCATATTCTCTTCTTGGTTCCTTTCTTAATCTTCAGACTAATCAGTCCATTATCGATAAACTTAATAAGTTTAACCTATTAAACTTAACCAAGTTTTTCCACAACTGTAAACAAATTCAGAATTCCTTCTTATTAGACGTCATTTAAACGAGGTCTAATTTTTAAATGAACTTATTCATTTATTCTCCTTAACCCTACTTCAGTTAAGGTCTGTTAACAATAGATATGTTTTCCCATATCTATATTTTCTGAATTTAAACATTCGAGGCTATTAACGGAGTCCGAATACAAGGTTCAACTTCTCCCAAGTTATTTGATATTCCTTAGCTTTCAAGCTAATCCCGAATACCTTTCAATTAAGAGATCATGTTTACCTAAATCCTTTTTAATGTCAATTTAAAATTCATCTTAACCCAAGTATAAACTAATTGCACATTTCAACGTAAAAGTTGCATTCAGGTAAAGAATAGATGTTATTTCCTTTTAAATTCATCCATTAACATTGGATAATTCCAAATCAAGGAATAATATTATATTCTCAAACTTATTCAACAATATCAAACTGATACAGTCATTAAAAATATCACACTTTTACTTGTATTCATCCATCGGTCTTACAATCTATACATTTGCCAGTCCAAATGACTGGACTTCGTTTATATCAAACAACATTACAACTCATAAAGATAGAAGAATGTAATTTCTTCCTTTCTCATTTCCTCGTAGAGGAGTAATAGCTATCAATACAATCCATCTTCAGTTAATCAAAAGAAGTAACAGAAAACAACCATGTCTTCGTTTATACTCAAGTTCCATCTGCAAAATTACTTGCATGGGTCAGTTCATTGAACTGAGCATATTAAGCACTTGTCATTAAAATGAGGTGCATTTAATTAATTGTCTCAATAAAAGAACCCTGCTTTTATGAAACGTTAAAATGAACATCATACAAGAATTAAGTACCGAAAAGGATGAATAACATAACAACTCAATCATCTAATTACCATCCCAATCAGACAAAGGATTACTGCCCTCTTTCCCAAATAATTATTACAAGAAGTAATTTCCTTCAAACAATTCCAGATTACAAACATATGTAAGAACTGAAAACACAATTATGCAAACTGTTGTTCTAACATAAATGTTGTAATTTCCATTCCCTTACAAAAGTTGTGAATTCAAAAGATAGATCTTAACTAAAAATCTAAATCGAATTATTGTTCCTTCTTTCATACAACTCATCTGATTTCAAGCAATCAAATGCTGAAGAGAAAAAGCTAACAGCAATTAAATGCAAATGCCTAACCCAAGCAGTACAAAATTTTGTTCCATAACAATTATAGATTTCCAACTGTATGAGAGAAAAATGATCATTAATTCAAATTATCCATTCACAGTCTCTTTCCTTTCCTCATAGCTATACTGGAAATTTTAATCCAAACGTGACATCAATCAATGATAACAGTCCAAAGAGAAATAAATGAAAATCAATAATCGAATATAGGGGAGAAAGATCATATCACCTCTTCTTACTGTCTATCCAAATACCCCTTATTTAGAACAGACATATTCCAATAGTATAATTCATTCATAATAGTATATTTCAGTATTTAAAAACTACTATTACCTTTCCAAAAAGTTGACCAGAGTTCATTGCAACTGGTCTGTAAACATTAGTACCAAAAGAACCTATAACGCAATCATTTCCTTTTAAACATTTCACTCTACAGACATTCACGTCTAAATATACATTTTAAGATACTAGAACAAGGGAATTTTTTATTTTTATTTGTATAACGTTCTCTGTTATGAATTATATAATTCAAACACACGTTCAAGTTTTAATAATTGTTCTCTACCCAAACAATACAGTTTGGGACACACAATTTCCTTTTAAAACTAATGTTCTCTGTTCACATATTTGCAATATGGAACACACATTCAGTGCCATTCAATCTTATAACAGATTCTATATGTTGCTATAAATGACTCGAAGAACTGCCGATCTCCCATTTTCATGACTCGGAGTTTCAATGATCTCTCATTTCATGACTCGGAAACTACCGATCCTTCATGTTCATTCATGCATAGTATATTATATATACAAGTTCTCTTAACCGTTTCCGGTTATCGAAGTGATCCATTTAAGAAGCCTATCTGAATATCTGTTACTAATATTCATCTGACATCCTGCATCTTAAATTAAGTGATTAGGACAACGCAACCAGCACTTGCGATACTTTGGCCAAAGATTTTCACATGCTTTGCATGATCATATTCCTGGATGTGATACACACCAATGGAATACGTCCTTCACCTCACTTCACCTGTTATCTAGAATGGTCTTTCCTGGTTCCTACCAGTCCTTTCAATTTAAGGTCAGATTCAAACTTCCAATTTCCACTAGCAATATGAACAAATATAGGAAGGCACTCATGGTGACTAAAGATACGCAGACATACGGTGTCGTTCCCCACGACTCTGTGTGTCTAGTTATCTTTAGTCCTCCGGAGTCACTCCGTATACGTGATCATACTCCTATCCCCAGTTAAGAACTTAACATTCAGCCTATGTATTCTTGATGATTTAATTCGGTAGGGCATTGTAATATGTCAGCTATAACATTGTGTCGTCATGAAGACCCCATCTTCATGAAGACACCGTGCTGTAGCTGGCGTATGTCAATGTCCTACGGAATCCTCCCATCGAGAGTACACATCCTGCTCAAGTGATTTGGATATGATCTTAATATTTAAGATCAACTTTCAGCAACCATGCTGATCCTTAATCCTCGTTCCCGTTACAGTTGTATATAGCTAAGAGAGACTAAATCCGTCTTCTAGCTTGCTATGCATCTTCTCCTTCGTACCGAAGGGTTGCATTTTCTCTACTTGGTTCTCTTCTTAATCATTGGATTAAGCAGCCCGTTACCGACGGACGTGATAAGTTTAACCTATTAAACTTAACCAAGTTTTTCACAACTGTAACTAAATTCAGAATTCCAGCTTATTAGACGTCATTTAAACGAGGTCTAATTCCCAATAAATGTATTCATTTATTCTCCTTAACCTTACATAGTTAAGGTCCATTAGCCCTGGATATATTTATCCCATATCCTTTCTTTCTGAATTTAACATACGAGGCTATTAATGGAGTTCGAAAACGAAGTTTGGCTACTCCTAAGTTAATTGATATTCCTTAGCTTCCAAGCTAATCCTGAATACCTATCAGTTGTGGAATCATATTCTTCCTAATCCCTTTAATGTCAATTAAAAATTCATCTTAACCCAAAGTATGAACTAATTACACATTTCAACTTAAAAGTTGCATTTAGGTAAGAATAGATATCAGTTCCTTTTAAATCCATCCAAGGACAATTAAATAATTCCCAATCAAGAAATAACATTATATTTCCAATTTAATCAACAATATCAAACTGATATAGTTATTAAAATATCACACTTGTATTTGTATTCATCAATCCATTTCATAATCCATACATCTGCCAATCCAACTGACTGGACTTGTTTATATTAAACCACGTTACAACTCATAGATAGAAGAATGTACTTTCTTCTTTTCGCAATTCCTCGTAGAGGAATAATAACTAACAAATACAATTCATCTTCAGACACTCAAAAGAAGCATCAGAAAACAGCCATGTCTTCGTTTTAATCAAGTTCCATCTGCAAAATTACTTGCACGGGTCAGTTCATTGAACTGAGCATATTAAGCACTTGTCATTAAAATGAGGTGCTTCTAATTAACTGTCTCAATAAAAGAACCCTGCTTTTACGAAACGACAGTATGAACATCAATCAAGAATTAAGCATCAAAAGAATGGACATCATAACAACTGAACCATCTAAATACCATCCCAATCAGCCAAAGAATTGCTGTCCTATTTCCCACATAACCATACAAGAAGCAATTTCCTTCAAAGTTCCAGATTACAACATTTGTAAAGTTTAGGAATACAAGTAGCATACTGCTGTTATAACATAACTGTTATCCTTTCCATTCCTTTCATTAGTAATAAATGCAAAGGGTAAAACTAACTGAAATGTAAACCAATTACTTTCCTTTCAGTTCATGCATCTCATTTGATTCCAAGCAATCAAGTACAGACGAGAAAGCAAACAACAATAAATATAGTTGCTCATACCCAAGCAATACAAAATTCGTTCCTAAACGATTACAGATTTCCAACTGTATGAGAGAAGAAAAGATCATTTTTCCAAGTTATCCATCCACATTCCTATTTCTTTCCTCATGACTGTCCTAAAAATTGAATCCAAACGAGACACAAATCAAGATAACAGTTCAGAGTGAAACTTACAAAATCCATTCGGAATTCACTTTCCAGCAGCAAGAATAATTTCATTCATAATCATCTTTAAATGAAAACAAGGAAGAACTTATCATCCTTATCAATACTTCATTTAATTCAGGCTCATACGAATGCCATAAACAGGTTAGTAAAACATCGTATTATCATAGAACAAGCAGTATAAAGATGCATACTATGTACTTACTGTACTAGAAGACTCCATACTTCTTTCACTGTATTTTTAACCAAATAAACAGTTATACAATCACGTAATCAATTATTCGCATGACCTTCTATATCCATGAACGCATACAGTTCATAAATATTCAATTTGCACCTTGTTGTTACCTACAGCAAGTCCAATTCATTTTGCACAGGAAAGCTCTATAATTGCTATTTCCAGAATTCAAACAGCAAAAAGAGAAGAATTCATTCCTTTAACCTATTCAATAAGAAAACAACCATTTTCTTCAAACTCAACAAGAATTACTTAGGTCGATTTCATTTCTTTTAAATGACTGTGCAAAATCGGAGATTCCAACGAAACATTTAAATATTCCGTTTGTACAGAAAAACACAGCACTCAGGAAACAATTTAAATGCCAATGTCTCTTCCAAAAATCTGAACTTATAAAGTTCAATAAACCCAATTACTGTTTCTATCAAAATCTAAAACAGCAGAGTAAGGAAGAACTCGTTTCCCTATAATTTCAGAAAAGAAACAATCATTTTGTTCAGAATGAAATAAAAACACCCAAATCGTGTTTATCTTAGCATGACAGCTCAACTCATAATGATAACAGAACAATCGTTCAACATTGAAAACAACTCACATAACCTATACAGTTTCCATTCAATATACCATAAGCAGTGAATGCCCAGTTCGAGTTCTACCTCGATCAATCATTAAATCCAAAACAACATTTTCCTTTTTCCTAATGAGGTACAGAACTCAAAAACAATATTCATATATCAATACCTCTATCAAGGCAAACCCACATAAGGCATATTAGATACATAAGCTTGGTACATTCAGGACAGACTCAAACAACAAACCAAATTTCCATGTTTTTCCATTTACTTGCACAGAAATACAAAGCCAAGTTCGTATTCACAAAAACAGTTTGAGTTAGAAGATTAACCGTATCCATAAGAACACTATAAAATCAACTTTCCATCACAGCAAGGAAAGAATATAATCATTTATAAGTTCAGAAGGAAAAACAAGTTACTTTTTCCAACTTCCAACGAATACCCAAGTACGTATTCGTCCATTTCTTATACAAAAGAAGAAGGCACAGCAATAATTATATTACTATCATTTCCTTCTAATCGAGCTCGTAATGCTCAAATAAAACTCAAATGCCAGTTCCTTTAAAATCCAAAAATGCTATTACCTTCTAAACCCAAAACAGCAGAAGGAAAAAGGGTCTTATTTCCTTTTTTAAAGATTTCAGTAAAGAATCAACTTCAACAACTGCACATCTTTACTTTCCATCATTCCAGTTCGTATTAGCAAAAGAAC
The DNA here is from genome assembly GCA_019776745.2 of Taxus chinensis. Lineage (NCBI taxonomy): Eukaryota > Viridiplantae > Streptophyta > Pinopsida > Cupressales > Taxaceae > Taxus > Taxus chinensis. The sequence continues at coordinate 697,010,779 of CM034151.1, forward strand.
GATTGTTTCAATAATAAAAACAAACTCATACAACATGTACAGTTTCATAACACACATGACGACTTTCCCCATTACTGTCAAACAAACCAGCACAACATGGAGGTGTTTCCACTCAAATTAAAAATGCAAGGACAGTTCGAATCACAATAACAAGAAAACGATTCTACCCATATCATTTCCAAACAATGACAGCAAAAATCAACTAACCCAATCATCTCAAACATACAATCAAATAAATCCAAAACCCCCTTCATAAGAGCATGGTTGTTTTAATGAGACGCTTAAGTAAAGCAAGTGTTTTAAAGAGAAGGGCTTAACATGCCTGCAAATTCTTCCTCGAAACTCGAAGAAAACCGCGTTTACAGAAGGTGTTTCCTTCCACGGCGACAACAATGAGCTTCCAAACAATCCCTTCCTCTTCAAGCTCAGCAAATGAGCCTCCAAATTTCCAAAGAAACAGAGACAGAAACCAAACACAACTGGTTCGACTGAACCAATCAAAAACCAAATGCAGAGCAACTTCTCAAAAACCCGAGCAAACACAAATGACCAACAAAAATTCCTCCAAACTCTTTCCAAGGCGGACTGGTCACGAAGACCAAAAAGAATTAAATGCATTAAAGGCTCTACCTTTTTCTATTTCCTCACGCCACCGCCGACTTGGGTTGGCGAACTCATCAAATTTCAAATTTTGCATGCAAAACCAAGTTTAGTTCCATGACCAACTAGATACCTCCACCTTTTTCCTGTTCCCGCCAAACTTGGCGCTGTCCACGCAAGGACTCACATTAATTGTCATTTAATTCCCTTTCATCCTTATCCTCTCCCCCCATGGGTCTGTGCGTCCCCTTCTAGGTTAGGATTAGTTTAGGATTCATAATAGTGTTCAAACCTAGGTCACCGCCTAGTCTTTAGGTTAATAGAACTTAGGTCTATGTTTCATCATTTATAGAATTTAAAAATCCACTTAGGATAGTAGTTTAGGATGTAAGGTAGAACTTAGGATTAGATTAGGATCTAATTTCCCTCTTAACACCTAACACTAATCAATCAACTTCCATGTCCAGTCTTTCCGACTGTCATCAAATTTCAACACTGTGCAGGGCATTTCGTCCCACATTAACATGCCTGAGCCACCCGCATCCAGGCATTTCTCGCCTTACGAGGTCTCACTTCCAACAATCCAAACTGTATAAATTTCAATCGAACCCAATTTGTTTCGTATCAAAATCTACGTGCCAACAGAGTCATAGGAAGTAACTCAGTTTCCTATACATTTCATTAAGAAACCTTCAATTTTGTTCAAGAATGAAATCGACAAAACGACCCAAGAAGTGTTTATCTTAGCATGATAGCTCAACTCAGCAATGCATAACAGAACAATCGTTCAACATCAGCAAACACACAACTCACAATAACCTGTACAGTTTCCATTCAAATAAATTACCATAAGCAATGAATGCCCAGATTCGAGTTCTACACATTCGATCAGATCATTAAATCCATATAACTTAACATGTTTGCCTTCATTTCCTAATGAAGTTACAACACTCAAGAATGCAATATTCATATATCAATACCTCTATCAAGGCAAACCCGCATAAGGGTATTAGATACATAAGCTTGGTACATTCAGGACAGACTCAAACAACAAACCAAATTTCCATGTTTTTCCATTTACTTGCACAGAAATCCCAAGCCAAGTCGTATTCACAAAAACAGTTTGAGTTAGAAGATCAACCGTATCCATAGAACACTATAAAATCAACTTTCCATCACAGCAAGGAAAGAATATAATCATTTATAAGTTCAGAAGAAAAACAATTTCTTTTTCCAACTCCAACGAATACCCAAGTCGTATTCGTCCATTTATACAAAAGAAGAAGCACAACAATAATTATATTACTATCATTTCCTTCTAACCGAGCTCATAATGCTCAAATAAAACTCAAATGCTATTACCTTCTAAACCCAAAACAACAGAAGGAAAAGGGTCTTATTTCCTTTTTTAAAGATTTCAGTAAAGAATCAACTTCAACAACTTGCATATCTAATACTTTCCATCATTCCAGTTTGTATTAGCAAAAGAACGATTGTTTCAATAATAAAAACAAACTCATACAACATGTACAGTTTCATAACACACATGACAAATTCCCCATTACTATCAAACAAACCAGCACAACATGGAGGTGTTTCCACTCAATTAAAAATGCAAGGACAGTTCGAATCACAATAACAAGAAAACGATTCTACCCATATCATTTCAAACAATGACAGCAAAATCGAATAAACCCAAAACCTAAGAGCATGGTTGTTTTAATGAGACGCTTAAGTAAAGCAAGTGTTTTAAAGAGAAGGGCTTAACATGCCTGCAAATTCTTCCTCGAAACTCGAAGAAAACCGCGTTTACAGAAGGTGTTTCCTTCCACGGCGACAACAACGAGCTTCTAAACAATCCCTTCCTCTTCAAGCTCAGCAAACGGCCTTCAATTTCCAAAGAACAGAGACAGAAACCAAACACAACTGGTTTGACTGAACCAATCAAAAACCAAATGCAGAGCAACTTCTCAAAAACCCGAGCAAACACAAATGACCAAAAAAAATTCCTCCAAACTCTTTCCAAGGCGGACTGGTCACGAAGACCAAAAAGAATTAAATGCATTAAAGGCTTTTCCTTTTTCTATTTCCTCACGCCACTGCCGACTTGGGTTGGCGAACTCCCAATTTCAAATTTTGCATGCAAACCAAGTTTAGTTCCATGACCAACTAGATACCTCCACCTTTTTCTTGTTCCCACCAAACTTGGCACTGTCCACGCAAGGACTCACATTAATTGCCATTTAATTCCCTTTCATCCTTATCCTTTCCCATGGGTCTGTGCAATCCCCTTCTAGGTTAGGATTAGTTTAGGATTCATAATAGTGTTCAAACCTAGGTCACCGCCTAGTCTTTAGGTTAATAGAACTTAGGTCTATGTTTATCATTTTAGAATTTAAAAATCCACTTAGGATAGTAGTTTAGGATGTAAGGTAGAACTTAGGATTAGATTATGATCTAATTCCCTCTAACACCTAACACTAATCAACCTCCAATCCAGTCTTTCCGGCTGTCATCAAATTTCAACACTGTGCAAGGCATTTCATCCCACATTAACATGCTTGAGCCACCCGCATCCAGGCATTTATCGCCTTACGGGATCTCACGTTACAACAGTGCATGGTTCGTGAATCGAACCTTCGTCGTTGGCATCTACGTGCCAGCTGTTCATACCTAAAATCAGGTGCTGCACATTTATATCAACCTTCAGTTCGGTTCAAGAGTAAATCGTCAAAGTGATCACAAGAAGGCCACAACATACTTTGGATCAATGGAATTGATTCAAGGTGTGTTGTCAATCAGCGAATAGAGTTCAGCAAGCATACGACAATTTGTTGTCACATCAGCAAACACACAAGTAACAATAACTACTGTCCCATGCAAATAAATTACAGTATGCAAGAATCCATATTAGCAACACATTCCCTTAAGATCAAAATATATATCTTAACATGTTTGCCTTCATTTCAGCAGTTACAACATCAAGAAAGTAATTACCATGATAACTTACAAAAATCAAGGCGTTACATGAACCCTCTTTCATGATATCAAAGCTGATCATGTGGATCCGTGCACTCCTCGATGTTTTTCGTGCATTTTCTGTCTTTCTAGCATTACAGTTCTCATTGCGTGTGTTGTAATGGATATTCCTACCGTGCTCTTCTTGCAGTGATTTTGGGCATTTATACCTCTTTTCGAGTGTTCGTGGTCGCTTCTTTGAGTCTTGTTCATGGTTCGTGTGTTCAAGGTTTTCGGGTTTCCGACCTTGCATGCAGTTTTGGGGTGCTTTTTCCAGAGTTTCTTGCATTTTAAGGATCAAACCAGAGTTTTAAGGTTCCTGTTTTGAGGTTTTTTTTAGGGTTGAAGGAGATTTTTCAGGCTCAATTCGACCCCAGCTTGCCGATCTGGGAACCGAGTTGGCCCCTCCTGCTCACCACCTAAACCTCGTGACTTGGCCTACTCATTTTGCATCGGGTTTTCCTTTAAACTTTGACCACTCATGCTCCTTGTTCCTTGCTCGGTCTGCATTGTTGCTTCTATGAACGGGTTTTGTTGTGGTCTACTTCCTTGTTGTGATCGACGTCCCTGCTCTATCCTCCCAACTTGGTGTCTACACGCTCCAACCCTACCTCAATAGCTCCCCTAGCTCGTTTGCATTCATGCTGCCTTCGTGCCCTGCATGCTCCTCCTTACCAGTTGCTAGATCTCTGTGTTTGGGCCCTCCTTTCGTGTGCTCTGTGCACACTTGGTGGTTGCTTCCTGATCTTTGCGTTTGGATCTCTATTCGTGTCATTCTTACACTGGATTATCTGCTCTCCACCCGCTCTGGGAGTCCCGCTTCAATCGCTATGTGTGGCTCCCAACTCGCACACTTGGCAATCCGCTCGTTAGTTATATTGTTGTTACTCGGCGTCCAACTCTTGAGCAGCTGGGACCTCCTCGCCACGTGAATTTTTCCCGGCTCTGCCGATGGACTCACCGAAATCCTCAAACAACTCGATCCTCCAAGTGGCCTTCGCAGCACCCCACACGCGTTTCACTCTGGCCTCGGTGTTCAAACGGTCCTCGAACAACTCGCAGGCTTCACGGTGTTAAAAATTTGCCCGTAAAAAAAAACTCACAACTTACAATTTGGCAAATGGGAAGTGTAACTTTCTACTCGAATTGTCAAAAGAAGGGCTACGTCTGAAAATGGCTTGTCAGTCACTTTCAATCACATTTGTAAATCCCCAGAAATATATTTGTAAATCCACAAATTGTAAGTACTGGCTTTTGTCATTTTGTTTTTGCGGCTGAACAGCATTGAAATATGAATTTATTAATCCCTCGGAATCCGGATCTAGCCCACCCTTCATATCAACGCTGCTAATTCCTAGTTTTCCTACAAATACCATATATAACTAGCAATCGCACGTGAGGTGTGCGATTAAAACGCCGAAACAAAGGAAAAGTAAGAGAAGGAAGGAAATCAAAATGGAACGGAATGGAGTAATTTGAAAGTGCTTGATGAAGTAGATACAACATGAACTTTTGTGTGCATCCCAACGAGGTCCCATGTATCGGTCAAATCTGACAACAAAAAATGAAGGCAATGCATGTGGAACGGAGGAGCTTTTGTAAGCAATTTCGATGTCAATTCTGGTAGCACCACTCACAAGATCTGTTTCGACCCACAAATTTGCAAGAAGCATTACTTTCTGATTGATGCCGAGAAGAGCTTTGTGTTGAAATTGATCGTCATCTTCCTCCCCTAAGTCATCATCCCCGATGTTTTGAGAAATAGATATGGAAATTAGATAGTTGAGGGACTTTAGCATTTGAAGGTTGTGGTAGCCCACCTGGTCATGTCTAGAAAAGAGATGGCACACATCTTTGAATTGAATGATTTCTTGTTCAGAAAGGAAAGAATTTGTTCTTGACATAAGTAGCTTCCAATCCTGGAAAAAAGGGACAAAATTATGAATGTCGAGAAGCATTTCCCAAAATGATTTCTGCAAAAGAGTGGAACCCTGATCTTACATGTGTCTGTGGATCGGTGATTTTGGTTTCGTGCACTTTGACATCCGTCCGGAGCAACTATCAACCATCTTTCCACGCTTTTCAAATAACACAACTGGATCTTCACACCGTTAGCATTTCGACTTTAACTTCGACCTCAACCTTTCTAGCTCATCGACGTATAACATTGGCTTGGAAGATGATCTGTTTCATCAAGGCCAACTCCTTCCTTTGTCACATTTTCAATACAATAAATCCAAATAACGCCTGGAAAATGTGCTTCATTTAAATGAGAAGGTGCGATTGTGGAGAACGGATTCACAAACAGAGAGTTATTACTCACCCTCTGACGAAAATCTACATCAGCATAATTTCACGACTACAAGCAACAATTCTTGTACTTCTAAGGTAAAACACAAATCAAAGCCTTCCGCTTTGGCCAATAAGGGCATGATACCATGGAAGGGGGGCTCCTTAAATATCTCAACGGGTGCTGCTGAGAAAATGTAGTTGACATGAAGAATAGTTGTATGTAAAGAATAAAAAATGATGGGGTATAAGAGCAACAAATGGACACGATTTGGACACCAAGAAAAACATCTTTACAATAGGGATGTGAAATAGGATCAAAAGTGGGAGACGAGGGAGGGTGTGTGTGGTATGCTCTCTTCTAGATTTATAGGCATCCACTTGTACTAGGAAGAGGAGTTTAGGGAACTATTGTGAAACCCTAGGTCACTAAAATCACAAGACATATTTGTGAATCTTCTAAAGGGGTGAGGACCAATTGTGTAGTCATAAAGGCAATGTAATGTGGAAATATTTTAAAAAATAAAGAGTGTTTGATAAAAAAAATGATGAGGTGAATAGTTTTTTGCAATTTCAAACCTTTTCTTTTATGGGTAGTTAGAACACACAATTATGTAAGGGCAATTTACATGTTTGTCTCAAGGGACAATTTAGAGACTGAGAGATGTTGACCATACACGGCATGGGAGGATCGACATTTCATACACATTTGACATTACGACTTCTTTCTAGCTATAAGGGTAATGATTAAGAGTTCCCCCATCAATAGTTTTGATGGTTTCATCAATCAACAGACATCGGAGTCAAGGATTGCAATCAGATGGTGTTCAATTTCTTAGATAAGACAAAGACAAGAATGAAAAGTTAGAAATAAGGTGGTAATTAAATACCTACATGTCCCCACACCTATTCCATGGCTAAATTATTCTTACCAAAGCACTATTTGTTATTTGTGGTTCACATTATTGTTTTCAGACTGCTTGCATCATTTATGTGAATGCAAGTTGGGTTTAAAGATTTAAAATAGAAAATGTGGGAAATGTAATAACTTACTCATTCAAAACCCCACAAAATTGTTTGCTCCT
>CM034151.1:697018270-697043270 GCA_019776745.2 Taxus chinensis
ATAAAATCAGACAGTTCTTTGTTAAAATCAGCCCTAAATAGAGCCTTGGAAAGTTTGAATGCTCCTTTTTAGGGTTTCTTCAACCATTACTTTGCTATCCCTCTCTTTTGTATTTATCATTTTCTGCTCGAAAAGAGTCTGTGGCTTGAGCTTGAGAAGATAACATGAGTTTTAATTTCTGGAATCCTAGAGTAGTAGCAATGGCCATCAGCATCTAGTTTGGCGATCAGTTCCCACATGCAATGTAGAATAATTCATGTCGTGTAGGGTTTGAAGTGAGCCTTGCTGGCAAAGTAAGTGTCGACACACTGTACTGAGATCGAGAAAACCTGCAGAAAATGCAAGGCCACTGTCGTTGATTGCCATTTGTGCCATGGGAGAAGGATTAGGGTCAGTACCTGCTCCAGAAATCAACCAAAATTAAGGTGACGAACCTCCTATCCTCGATATTGGGTAAATAGAATATTCAAGTGACGAACATGTTCCTAACTTGAAAATTTTGATCCTTCATGTGACAGTGCATAGAGAAACAACCTTCACTAACTTGATATTGCAACAAAAAATTCAAAGGAATGGGAGCATGAGCAACGGTCTTAGTTTACAAGGATAAGGAATGGCAGCAAGTAATAGTGTCCAAAAATGCGTAGAGGGTAGCCCATGAAATATGCCATTTTAGGAGAGATAAGGTTATAAATGTGCATTAAATTCATATACACCAACTCAAAAAGGCAAGCATCGGAAGAGTGAAAAAATAGCTCAGATGGTCTTTGGTACATTTGGGACATGAGGGATGCGAAAACATGATCCGGCTGACGCGGGCGATGCAGGTAATGCGATCCAAAAGAGCACGGGTAGTCTAGGAACTTAGAAACACGAGGGACGCGATGGGCGTGAAGACATGATTTGGCTGATGCGCACGATGTGGGAAAAGCGAGGATAGAATACACAGATGCTTTTTGGACAGATAAGACAAAAGTATGTGAAGTGCCCGATGTGGCTGATGCGGGTGATCGGGGAACAGAAAGCCCCATGAACTTCGAGCATTTGGAACAAAAAGTTCTAACAGACCTGAAAGTTAACAAATTTTGAGGGAAAATGGCTGATCGGGGAACAAAAGGTCCGACAGAACTTGGGACATATGGGATAAAAATGTCCGACAGACCCGCAAATCACTAATGACTCAAAAAACACAAATTTTCCCTAACTCCTCAACTTTTCTCTTCACTAGAACATCATAAAAAGGTGTTAACTCAAAATTTTCAATTTTTTTACTTTTGAAAGAGGGGAAATTTTGAGAGGACAATAGCCACAAAGCTATATTTTACTAGGGGATCTTGTTCGAGAAGCTACCAAAGACATTGTGGTACTGGGAGCACCTTCATAGGACAACAATAGGAGGAGTGGGGCCATATAGGAGTACAGAGAGCATATCACAACAATGATGTGCGAAGGGAGGCCATGAGGGTGGAAGAGATGCACAAGGGTAAGGTGTTATACTTGCCCCTTGAGGAGAGGATTTGAGAGTGTTAGATATGCAGTTTATAGATGTTGACGGTATTTATGCTTTGAGAGAGTCCCATTAGAGGGTGAAGATTATGTACTGATACACATTTTGATGTATTTATATATGATATATGATTTTTTCATGGATCATTATTTGTTTATTATGGATTGTGATGAATTTAATTTGATGTGATGATGATGTTTTTAGATTAGATATTTTGGTGATGGTTTTTATATTAGATGTTATGATGTTGTGATGTGATGATGATGTAATGGATTATTTATCTTATATTTGATGGTGATGATGAAATAAATGTGTGTGATAGATTGTTAATTTATATGTTCATGTGTATGGATAAAATGATGATATAACATTATTGTATGTTATGGATAAGATAGATGTGATAGAATCAAGGACAGAACATAACATGACGGTGGAGACCCATAGATGCAAAGAACACTTCTTCCTATTAAGGAGCATGTGAGGAAAATATTCCTCCAAATGAATTGGAGGTAAACAAGAAGAGGATCCAAGTAATACAAGACACATGTGACCAATGTAAATGCTAGTATGTAACCAATGATAGTCAATTATATAAAAGATCATAAGGATGTAATGGATGGAATGAAATCATATACCTAATGTCAACATGAAAAAGGGGTTTGAGATGTAATTTTATAAGGGAAGAGGGTTCTCCAAGAGTGGTTTTCCCTAAAACTATGCCCCAACTCTGGGAAGAGGAAAGAGAAAAATGATTAATGCGAGAAGTTTGCAAGAAGAAAAACTGATCAATCCAGGAATCTTTCTTAGGATGCTAATAAAATGGAAGGTTAATCAATGCAAGAAGCCTTCAAATTACATAAAATAGTAGTCATATTTCAAGGGCATGGTCTACTTTATACATAATATAAATGGAAATAATAATATGTGATAGTCGTTCTTTGAGGGATCAATGTATTTATTTTGATTTTGCTTTTGACTTTGATTTTGCATGCTTTTATTTATTATTTTCTTTTTACATGAACAATTGTCCTTCGAGGGATCAATTTGGTTTTAATAAATTTGATTTTGATTTGAGCATCCATGAATTTTGATTTTTACATGGGGAAGAGTAGGGAATAGCTATGTAGACCACTTAAGAGGGGATAATGAGTGTACAAGAAATAGCTTTGGACCCTTTGCATGGTTCCAATAGGTGAACAATAAGGTAACGGATGTAATGATCATAGATTTCTCACCAAAGGGGGAGAAACAATCCATAAGGAATATGCTATGGGAAGATCTGTGGTGCCTGTATTTAAGGTCACATCTAAGAAGTGATGGAAGACCACATAATTCCAAATCATCACTATGAGAGATGGAAGAGGATAAGATGGAGGAATGATCTAAAGATATGGATGAGAACACTTGGTATACATGCTAGTAGTAGAATCATCTTTAGTGCAAGTCATTAAGAGGTTCCACTTATGGTTTACCATCAAGGGAGGCCTATCGAGAGGCTTTCAACCCAATCTAATTAGGGGAAATTTTTTTGCATTGGCTCTTTTCTAGAGTAGTGTCATTTTGATAAATTTATGAGGCCATCAATGTTAACATCGCATTAGGATATGAAAAAATATGGGACAGGATAAACAAGCAAAATAAAACTATGCACGATCCTTTGAACAAGCGAGAAACATGCATCTAAGATGAATAGATGGTCCCCCAAGGGAGAGATGAATACAACTTTGACGGTGAATTTAGGATAAAATTATGGACAAGATAAACCAAGATTATATGAGATGAATAAAATAAAGATTATGAAATATGTGCTTCAATAGTGGATTTTAAATAAATCCAAGGTACTCCAAAAGGGAAGCACAAATATGGCCACAAAAGTGTTCATAAGAGGAGGAGATGAATAGTATGATCATATGATGTGAGATAGATGAGATAATACAATGTAAAATATAAAGAGGAAATAATCCACGAATAGACAGATCCTATAAATAAGTCCCCCTAACATAGGAGGATAAATTGATGAAGATGCAAAGAAGGATGCTAAAAGATCAATAATGAGGGGAATATTTTCCCTCAGTGATGGATGGATAATATTGCAATAATAATATATCATAGAGGTGACATATCAAGGAAAATGGTATCGATGAACAAGGGGGACCCTCATCAAGAGAAGTGGTAGGAGATGATGTGGATAGGTGAAGAGACCCAAGAGGCTGAATGGATGGAGATGCGGTAAAAGGAGTTAGATGGGCTATAGATGAAGAAGTAGATGGAGAAGGAGACTCATCAAGGAGGTCCTATCACTCAATAAAATCATTGACAATAGTATAAAGGGCCTTACAATTCTTAGTGTTATGACCCGGAGTATGATGATAGGCGCAAATACAATGAGAATTAAACCAAGAAAACTTTGGACATTCTGAATCAAAGGATATGATTTGAGGAAGCGTGATGAAAGAAGTCTTAAGTAGATGTTGTATGACCTCCGCATATGATTCGATGTATGCACCAGGAGAGGTCTTGTGAGATGGTGCAGATGTAGAGGATTAAGGTGGACTACTCCAAGGTGAGGGTGGACTAGAAGAAGACATAGTGGTGGATGATTTATGCTTGAACTGATTGGTAGGTGGAGGTGATCTACGTGAAGAAGTTTTTCCTATGAGAGAATCTTACTGTTTGGATTTGGATTGGTTGATTGATCATGATGAAGGAGGCGGGCCTAGGATATATAGATATGGCCTCAAAATGAATGATGTAGATTTGTTCTTGGTTAGAGGACTGTTTATCTTCTTATGAGGCCGTGAAAATGAATTTTGAGGGAAAGTACCAAGGGGTTTGGATTTTGACTATAAGGAATCACCCTTGGGAGGAATAAAAATGATCTCTAATGGGGGGTATAATGATGGTGTGGTGGCTGATGAAGGAAGTAGTTTATGCATGACGAATTCTAGGGAGGTTGAAGGTGAACTAGACGTAGGGATGTCTGGTTGTGTGGATGAGATAGGAGGGTCACCTACAGTTTTTGTAGGTTGAATTTCTCTCCAATATTGTTAAAATGATGAAGGTGGTGTAGAAGAAGAGGGAGATAAATAGATATGTAGTCACGATATTCGATGTGGTAGGTGTAGGAAAGAGCACAAAAAGAGGAACCGATATGGGTTCTAAGGATGGGATGATGGGAAAATATGGAATAGATGTGTATGGGGGAATAAAACTTAATGTAGTGGATGGAGTAGGTATAGGCGTGGAATCAATTATAGGAGGAGGTGTGGATAGAGATATATAAAGGGGTTTTTGAATGATGTGATTGATTATGTCTATGTGAGAAGGAGATGATATAGGTTATAGATGGGTGTATGTAGGAATTCGAGGCTCTGTGGAAGAGGTATGAATGCATTTTTCTTTTGTATTAGGTGTTCCAAGAGGCATTGCAAATTTGGATGTAGATTGAGAAGATATGATGAGGGATGTAGATGTATGAATGGTAGATGTCGGAGGATTAGATGTGGAAGAGTTAGATGAAATGGATGATGTGGGCATTGGTAAATAATTATGTGATAATGATGTCAAGGTATCCATGGGTGGATTTGTATGTGGAAGAAATAATTGTAGTGACATGTGTGTGTGGAAGAGATACATGTAATGGTATAGGTATTATAAATGCAGATAAAGAGGCGGGGGTGGATATGATAATGTGAATGTGGTAAGAGTAGGACTATATGTAGAGGAAAAAGAAGTGTTGGAGGTTAAGGTGGTAGGTAGAGTAATAATAGGTATGAGTGATGTTTGGATAGCCCCTAGAGAAGGCGTAGGGATAATCTATAGGGTGGGATTAGATGATGAGGTGGATAAGATAAATATGGAGGGAGGTGTCTAGTGTATGTTGTTGATTGAAAATGGGTTGAATTGATATGGTGTAGGGGTGAAGATGAATTTTCTGGTGATGGATTGGGAAAATGTTGTCTCAAGATTTTAGGTGGTGAAGATTGGATTGGTTTTTGGGAAGTAAGAATATGATGAGGTGATTAGAATTGAATGTGAATATTTGATACCTAGGGGATGGGGATGTTAAGAGGTTGGGTAGGCATGATGATGTGTGATGAAGAAGGGATGATAAAAGGTGATAGGGATGGAATGGGATCTAAAGCTCAATGTGATCGAGTGGTGGTAGTTTTACGAAATAAGAAGTCATAGATGGGACTAGAAGAAGACCTAGAAGCAACCGGTTTGGATGGGATATTGGACATGGTGGATTTTTTTGCTGAACTGTTCAAGGAAAAATTTTGTTCCATGTTAAATGAGAAAAGTCAACAAAACAATTATTTATTATGTCTTTAATTAGGAATGTGTGAAAAAGAAAAGGGGATGGATAACATGGGTACTTAGGAGAAGGAAAACTATGTTTGGTTTCAGACGTTATGGCCAAGGAAGTCTCGGCCGACTCCTTATTGGGTGATGAAATTCCAATCACTAAACCAGATAAGGGAATTTTTTTATGTTTGATTTAGATGTGTGACGTTTAGTTGTGCGTGATAGAATGTGTGATGCATAAATTTGAACCCTTTTTTAAGCTATGTGAGCAAGAAGGATGCAGAAAAGAAAAGTTCTTTTTAAAACCAAATCGAATTATGATCTTTGGATGAGAACACACACATGAAAGGGAACTACGATACAGAAAGGAGAAAATAAGGGAAAATAGAGAATACCTGGATATAGATTTTCCTTTTTATATGCACTCTTGAGTGACAATCGATCCAAGGAGACGATCCAAATACGAGAAAGTGAAAAGAAGATCTCCATGTTGCACTGTTAGTAGAAGAAAGAAAAAATAAAATATAGCAAGAAAAGAAAGGGATCACCTTAAGGGTGGTCCTACTAGGCATGCCAAGAATGTTTACCAAGTTTCTTGTTCCTAATCAAACTAATGCACTAGCTACTAAAGAAACTAGAAAACTCAGAAATTTTGGAGGGTTTTTGTTACCTCAGATGTAATGTGGATAGAGATGGGCGCAAAGTGAATGATGTATCCCTACTACTATAAGCTAATGAAACTTACAAATAAGAATCACTGAAAGAAGAATGATTAGATATGATATGGGGGGTTTTCAAACAAAGTGGACCTGAGAAGCACTAACTTCCTTGGTGGATGTCAACCCTTGTTTATATACATAAAGTGAAATAAAAGATATAACATCAAGAGCATGCAAAAACAGAAGTGTTACTGAATATGAGAAAATTATAGAAATCGATCTAAAGCTGATTAGATTGTAATAACGGTTACCTGGTCTGGGTCGACGGTGACCTGGAAGGGTAGATCTAGAAAGATAAGGTGAATATGTAGGCTTGCAAAATCTTGATAGTAAACTGGAGTGTAGAAGAGGTCTGTGGAAAATAAGAGATGACCTATAGAATGAACTCTAAAGAGAAGATACACAGAAATTCGTAGAAACAGTGATTTGGCTAGGATGTTTGGACAATAGGAGTTGGGTTGATGGCGACCTAGGTGAGTTGAAGGTGACTATAGCAGAATTATATAGAGCTGAGGATGAATGGATGAAAAAGGAAACCTGTAAACAAATAAATCGATAAAGGAGGTTGCTGACGAAGCTCAAAGTGGTGGTGTCGTTGATATGAACCTGCAAAAGGTTAAATATATAGAATATAGGAATAATATGATAAATATAAAGCAAAGTAACACAAATATAGTGATAAATCTCATGACGGATGATTGTGAGAGATGCAAGCACATTGAAAGGATGTCTAGAAGGTCTATGAACTGATGTAGGAATGCTTAGGTGAGAGGAAGGATGCTCAATTCACAAGAAATCTTGAAATTGCATGCATTTTATTGAAGAATAGAAAGAAATCACCTAGTTTTATAGGGTTGACATTGACCGGGTTAGGTCACCGTACACTGCAGGGAAAGTTTCCCCAATGGGCTAGTTTTTTGTGTTATTGGCGTGATTTCATGTTTTTAAGAGTCAGAATAGTGCTTTAAAGCATGTAGGAGGGATTACATTACTTGGGGATAAACCATGGGTAGTTAGAGCATACAAATAGATGTGATAAAAGCTTAGAAAAGTAAGGGGATGGATTTAGGAAAAAAGCATCCTAAATAGAAGGTCCATTCGGGCAATGTAATGGGTATTAATTAATTAATTAAACATAATGAAGATTATAGACACCCCAATTTCACATCTATCCTAAATCAATTAATTCCCCTTCCTCATTTCCCACAAAAATACACTTCGAATTAATCAAATATAATTTGATTAATTATCCATTTCAAAATCTAAAAAAATAATCCAATCCTCACCACATGTCATTATTCTCCATGTTTTTCTACTATTGAATTAAAAATTCAAATTCAAATCCTCACCCACCATTCGTGGTCCCCACTCACCTAAAATCCTCCACTTATGAATTAAAAATATAATTCAAATCCTCACCCATTCTTCGTGGTCCCCACTCACCTAAAATCCTGCCCACATTATGAATCAAACCATAGAACCTAATCTTACCCACATTTTCAAACCACTCATCTAATCTTGCCCACATTTTCAAACCACTCACTTAATCTTGCCCACATTTTTAAAACATGATTACTTAAATTAATCTAAGTTAATCACTCCCCCCAGGCTATAAATACAACCTTACTCCTCCCCTCTAAACACACAGAGAATAAGATTTCATTCCCTATCTAAGTTCTTAAATCCTTTGAGCAAAGAACATCCTTTTGCCTCGTCCTAATGCCTAAATAGGCTCATAATCAGTTTTTCCCATCTAGTGCAAAGTAAGAGGATCGTTGTTGCAGGAAGGCCTTGCTCTGTCTTGAAGAAAAACACCTACATATCACACAATCAGGGCTCAATCCAAGTTTCCTAGCCCATTCTGAGGTTTGCTACGGAACGTGAAGGAGGAGGTATGATTATTGGTATTTTAATTCCTTGTTAGTAGTGTATTTTTCCTAGCTTACATTCTGGCACGCCCGGTTACTTTCGATCTGTTACCATTAATTTCCCAATTAGTGGTTTTATCTATTCTTTGTTTATTATTGTTCGTTATTATTTCCTTTTCTGTTCCTTATGGCCTTCTTTGGTTAACCTTCACGCTTTGGGTAGTGTTTTTGTTGTGTGGTGTCTTGTGGTGTATCTGCAGGTTATAACAACAATGAAACTATGAAGCTCATCCTATCTTTGATCTTCTTGGTACTTTGTGTTTAGTTCCCAATTCTAATTTTTCTATTCACTCGTCATCTATAGAAACACATGAACTAGTCATTATTTTATCATCTTACTATCATGGGACAACCAATCCAGAAAATGCATTTATTTATTTACTGCTTTGTAAAGTTAATCATGCTTTGTTTTCTTTTATTTTAATCAATCAGTAAATCATTTTGTGATCTAACTCTTTCTTTCTGTTTATTTTTCTTTTTTAACCTTGCTGTCAAAATTTTAGCTTCTCAAGTGAAGTACAGAAGTCAGAAAATAAAAAAACCTACTCCAGGACGTTTTTCTCACGTTCAAAATTTTCATTCAGAGTGCTACCATAACCCATCTTCCGGATGCCATAAACTTTTGCTCTCAAACTTGGAATGACTTCATTTTTTTTAACAGAAAGGTATTAAAAAGATCTATGCAATGAAAAAATAATTTTTAGATTTAGACTTACAGAAAAATTTTGGTTTCATTTCTTCTAACACCTGTCTTTTTAACCAAAAATAACAAAATTATATTATTATATTTTTTTAATTATTATTTGTATTTTATTTCACATAACAACTCACACGTATGCTCTTTCCTCACACTTCAAACAGTGATCTTGGAAATCAGAAATGTGAGGCCACTCTAGGCTCTGCCAAACAATTTTTATTTTTTTTTTTAATTTTTAATTTTTTGCCTTACATTTCAATTTTTTACGACAACACTTCTAGGTAACATTTTCATACTCTTCTTTCATCATTTTTCTTTTTTGTGAAAATAATCATTATCACTATTTCACAATCATAGTTAATTGAAAATAAGAAACATTTAAAAAAAACAAACTATTTCAGTTTATGTTCTAACATTATAGGATCCTCTTGTGCTTCGAGTGATTTTTCAGAAACGATCATTTTTTAGTTTCCTTGTCATATTCTTAACATTTGTTTAGATCCTTAGCTTTGTATGCTCTTTTACTGTCATGGGACAACCAATCCGAAAAATTGTCATTTATTTATGTTACTACTTTGTAGGAAGTTAATCATTTTTTTTATTTTATTTTAATCAATAATTTTGTGATCTAACTCTTTCTTTCATGTTTATTATTCTTTTTTAACCTTTTTGTCCAAATTTTAGCTTCTCAGGTAAAGTACAGAAGTCAGAAAATTAAAAAAAACAGCTCCCGGGACGTTTTTCTTACGTTCAAAATTTTCAAAAAAGAGCTTGGTACAGTAGCCCATCTTCCGGATGCCATAACTTTTTCTTCACCAGGAATGACTTCATTATTTTTTTAATGAAAGGTATTGAAAAGATATATGCAATGAAAAAATAATTTTTGGATTTAGACTTACAAACACAAAACAATTGATTTCATTTCTTCTAACACCTATCTTTTTCACTATGATAAAAAACAACATAAATTATAGTTATTTTTTTAAATTATAATTTTAACATAATTTATTTCACGTAACAACCTCACACATATACTTCTTTCCTCACACTTCAAACATGATCTTGGAAATCAGAAACTATGAGGCTACTCGTGCTCTGCACAATTAATTTTTTTTTAATTTTTAATTTTTTGCCTTATATTTCAATTTTCCACGACAACACTTCTAGGTAACGTTTTCACCATCTTCTTTCATCGTTTTTCTTTTTTGTGAAAATAATCATTATCAATATTTCTCAAGATATGATTAATTGAAATAATTATTAATATTTAAAAACAAAAAACTATTCCAATTGTATCCATGTATGCTCTTTTCTTGCACTTTAAGCGATCTGGAAAATAAAAAACAGTCACAATTTTTTACATTTCTTGTTCTAACATTGCAGGATCCTCTAGCTTTGTTTTCAAACTATAATTTTAATAATTATTTTCCTTTGTCATATTCTTAATATTTGTTTGGTCATTGGTTGTGTATGCTCTTTTCCTGCGCCTTTGAGCGATCTGGCAAATCGGAAAACAACCACGATCACTTTTCTAACACATTCATTTGTAGGATAACTACTAATTTGTTTTCTATAGAACCGCGTTGCTGGAATATTGTCAAAAACAAAAACAAAAAAATCCCACAAAAATACCACCATTCAAAGACAATTGTTGAAACCAAAATTTTAGTACGCTCAGGTACGTAATTATTTTCTGCTAGTGATTTATTTCAAGTTGGAAAGAACCCTGCATTTAATCACTTTATCATATTGTTTTTTCACATAGACAAGATGGATTTCATCACCACCAAAGCTACATTGGTGACGTGGACTTGACTACCACGCACCAATAGCATTTGCATCTGCATTGCACTTTGAGACCTAGTCTCATCACAGTATTTACCTCGCCACTGCTCTTCACTTACAGGTAATGCTGTCATGCAGCGCATGCGAGTCATGCCTAAATAGCTGTAACAACGAAGCCTGGGCATCATCCCTATAAATTTTTGGGGAGTTATAAGGACACCATACACATTCATCCCTCCATCACCTTCCACCTTTTCACAAAACCTGTTCTGGACGTGGTGATTCACTCTGAAACACAACTAAGTAAGAATTGGTGAGTCTCCTCCAGTGCTCTAAGGGGTTCCCCGTACCAATTCTTTCCCCGTACAGAATTAGGTATATCAGGACTAGGGTATATCGGAGGATGCATCTTCTTAGAGTAATAAGAGCCTGCATCCACCATTTCACAGCATACTTGTATGATTGCATGAAACAATGATCATTCCTGAAGAAGTTACCTCATAAGCCAAAATAATTGAATCCACATGATTGCTTGCTGTTTGAAAAAAAAATAGTTTAGCATTGTTTTATCATAAAACTTGGCTGATATCAATGTGTTCATTGTAAAAGTTTAGACCCTAGTTGTGTTCCACAAAAAAATCAGTTCTTGACCAATTCAATACCAAGTGAAAACATCCAAACAATCCAACAACACAGACCAAACCATCACACCAATTTCATTAGCTTGCCTCATCCAACAATACATTTTCATAGCTTGTCTTCGGCTATATCCAACTGATATTGAGTGACTAGCATTCACTCCCCATATTGTCAATTGTCAAAACATCCTTCATAGCTTGTTTCTAGCTATATCAAACTAATATTGGGTGACTTGTTTGAGTTCACTCATTATTCTGTCCACCATCGCATTTATTCAAATCACAGCCAACACAAATCCTTTCATAACTCATTTTGAGTTATATCACAACCATATCGCGATTAACCTATTCAGGTTACTCTCCCCGTCAATAGTCTAGAGCTTGTTTAAGCCAAATCTACACAACGTGCAACAAATCCTCTAATAACTCGTCTCGAGTTACATCATCATCATATTGAGATAACTTGTTTGAGTTACTCTCCTTATCAGTCATCACGAGCTTATTCGTGATAAATCCAAAGTAATCGAGTTCTCATTTCCTCACACCTGTTCAAAATTCCTACCCATTTTTCAGCTTAATCAGACACATTTCATCATGGTATTCACTCACAGTCACAATCATGAAAATGACGACGAAGAAGTCACACAACCAGAACTCACCAATGAAGAACAAGAACAAGTCAATAGGGTGATAGAACAAAACAAAAATGAATATCTGTTACGCATCCTAGCCATGGGGGCAAATACTACCCCTGACTTCGGGACAAAAAATTTAAACAAACTCATTGACAATGGTGAATCAAGTTATCAAAACGAAATACCAAACAATCCAAATGGTTCTTCGGCCGAAGAATTATTCACTAAAATCTAAGATTTAACAAAGAAATTTGAGGAAGCAACGACTAGAGCTGAAAGATTAAAAGACCTCAATCTAGATTCCAATACTCACGACATGTTTGATAAACCATCCCCCACTTCTCCATTTGCACAAGAATGGAAACTTATGAAAGACACCATTCAGGGACTACAAAAACAATCGAAACAATTCAACTTTGAAGAATTGTGTCCTTATCCATTTGATACAGAGATATCACGATTACCATTTCCGCCATCCTTTGAAATCCCTAAGTTTGATAAATACAAAAGCAAAGGCGACCCCCGTGAACATGTCAAGGAATTTTACATGCAATGTCAGGAAGTTTCCTATCGAGACAAGTACCTTTTACGATTATTCCCCCAAAGTTTAGGAGGACAAGCTTTAGACTAGTTTTTCCATCTGCCCAAAGGGTCGGTCACGACATTTGCAGACTTATCGGAGAAATTTTTCAAATATTTTTCCTATAACCTAAACTCAGAAATAACCATGCTTGATCTCTGCAACACTAGGCAAAGGCCAAATGAAAATTTTTCCTCCTTTTTACAACGATGGCATGGAATTGCAAGCCGATTTCCCTGCTCAGTACCCGAGAGACAACTAGTTAGCATTTTTGTCCCTAATCTCAATGCCGAATTATCATTCCACATGCAAATGCATTGTCTGAATAGTTTCGAAGAAGTCATCGAAAAGGGGACACAAATCGAAAAAACCTCATTTCTAAGGGCTTACTTAAAGCACCCTTTAGAGACCAACCTTATCGAGACACTCCTCAGAACCAGGACAAATCTAAATTCTTTAACCGGAATCAAAATATCATCAACGATGGCATTACTAATTCCACCATGTCTGAAATGTCCAAAACCATCCCACCAACACATTAAAATCTAAACAACCCATCATTATCCCTAGAAAGGAAGTTCCTTCTTGGGATCGACAAAGAGAGTTCACTCCTCTAGAAGAAAGTCTATCTAGTGTCTTTCGTCATTTGGAAAATGCTAATATGATTACATATCCCATTGTTCAGACCCTTCGAAGAAGGACAACCCAAACCAAATTGGTATAAAGACAATGAATATTGTGATTACCATCACATAAAAGGGCACTCCACAGATAGATGCATGCAACTCCGCCATTACGTCCAAGACCTGATTGAACGTGGAGACATAGAAGTTGAAAATACTTCTGAGACAAAAACACCTAATGAAAAACTTCACATGTTCAAAAATCCGTTCCCTAATCATGATAACAATTCAAAAGATAAGGGTCAATCATCAAGTAATGTTGAGTTTGACTCAGTCATCTTGACCATAGATTATGACCAAGACTTAGTGGCAACTATAAAGATCAGAACTGACTGTGCAATTACCACTAGACAGAAAAAAATGTGGGTCCCTACAACAAAAAAATCTGCCACTTCGTCCCTGACATCACCTCCTAATCCACCATCTAATTCCGCTAGCCAATTCCTCTCCACAACCTACACCGTCATTTAATATTGTCAAACAATTAGAGAAGACTCCCGCACAAATTTCAATCATGGAACTACTTAATTCTTCTCCCGCACTACAACGCATCCTTATGCAAACATTGAATAATGCTCGTGTCCCTGAGGACATCAATTCACAACAATTCCAGGCTTTAATTACACATCTTACAGTCCCTAATCCTATTTTATCTTTTGGTCCCGCTGACCTGCTTAATCCCAACATTGCTAATAATCATTCTTTATACGTCGAGGGTTATGTAACTCATCGTAAAATCAAGCGCATCTTAATTGACAATGGATTGGCATTAAATATTTGTTCCATGAAACTTTTACGTTGTCTAGGCTACACTGAAAATGATTTGCAAAACAATATCATAACCATTCGTGGGTATGATAATAGCGAAAGAAATTCTGAAGGCACAATCACGTTGCCTCTCCAAGTTGGACCCATCACCTTAGACACGGTCTGTCATGTGGTAGATGTAGAAGTTGCATATAACATTCTTGTCGGCCGACCATGGATTCATGCCATGAAATCCGTCCCATCAACATTCCACCAATGCATTAAGTTTCCTCATTTGGACAAGGAATTTACATTACGTGCAGATCCCCAACCTTTTGAGTATTATAGATTCCTCGAAGGACGGTATCGACATGATCACTATTTTCCATCAACAGATAAATATGCTCCACCTCGTATAATCCCTAATGAAACACGCATTGATCCTGATACACTCCCTAACAATAATCTGAAACCATCATCTCATAACCAAAACACATTTTCCAATCCATTATCATCCGCTAGTCAACCACCTTCCACTAGTCCTCCCACTAATCAATCATCTTCTTCCACTAATCAAGCTTCTTCTTCCAGCAACAATTATTCTTCCACCACACCATCTTCTTCTTCACCTAGCCAATCTTCTTCATCCAACCACACCTCCTCTATTAAGATACCTCCTCTTGTGAATAACCAACCTTCATCCTTCAATCCACCCCCTTCTTCTTATAACCCATTCTCTTCATCTTTTAAGACTACCAAACTAACTTCCCCACCACATGAGGTACCTATTGGTCCCCCATCTCACACATTTAAAATCATTGACACAGGATGCGGTGAATATCAATTTCAAAAGATGGCAGACTCTTTTTATATCACCAAATCCCCACATAGCTATGGCAAACCTAACGCTCCACATCTGAGAATCCATCCCACTTACCAAATGGGTCAGTCAGTTTGGAAAAAGTTTGGTCATCTTGACAACAAACATATTCCAAGTTCTTCAAGATCTTGGTTATATAATGACGACTTTGCTCCATGTTATGAGTCCCCTCAATTTACCAAAGCTCACCAAATAATGAAAAACATGCGATGGCAGGGTAAAGGACTCGGTCCAAATGAACAAGGTCGTTTAGACCCTATAAATTACACACAACATCATACGGTAAACATGGTCTAGGTTTCAAGGTGTTTGATGTCGCTCCCATAATAATTTCGAGTGACAATGATGACACCAGTTCTGATAATGACATTATGTCTCCATGTAGTCTTTTTGAGGACCTCGCTGAAACACATCTTGCCTTTGAACATTTCTCTATTAATGTCATCAATTTTGAGCCTACACATCTGAGTCTCATAGACCATGGCCAACCACATCATGCAGCCATGGATATGTTCCAAAATGATGAAGCCATCGAAGAATTCCTTGGAACTCATGACCAAATACCTACTTCTGACCATAGAAAAGGATTTGAAATCAATCTAAATGAATCGGCCTATTTTGGCAAAGAGATAAAATATTCAGATCCTTCACCCTCAGAAAATTTGGATCAAAAGTGCAAACAGAGGATTTCCCATAGTCAAAACCTCACTGCCACCCTATCCAATAAACATGTCAAAAAATTCCAACAAACACCCGACACTGATGACCTACATCAACCATTAGCATCATTCTCTGAAAAGGATACATCTAAAATGCTTGTAGAAGAAACAAAAGACATAAACATTGGCACCACTGAACAGCCAAAAATTTTACAACTTGGCATTAGTCTGTCTGACCAAGAATGCATGGAATTCACAACACTCCTTATTGAATTCCAAGATATATTTGCATGGACATATAAGGACATGCCAGGCCTGGACCCATCTCTTATAGTACACCATCTTGTGGTACATCCAGATGTAAAACCTGTAAAGAAAAAACTACGTAAAATGCATCCCCAAGTTGCATTGCTTGTCAAAGTCGAACTCGAGAAACTCTTGGAAGCTGACTTTATCAAACCTATTGATTATTCGGCATGGATATCTAACATAGTTCCCATCGCCAAGAAAACTCCTAGCATCATAATATGCATAATTCCATGACATCAACAAGGCTTGTCCCAAAGATGACTTTCCCTTGCCAAATATAGACATGATTGTTGATTCTACGGCAGGCCATGAAATGCTCTCCTTAATGGATGGATTCTCTGGTTACAATCAAATACATATTGCTGAAGGAGATCAACATAAAATGGCATTTACTACACCATGGGGAACCTTCTGTTATAAGGTCATGCCTTTCGGCTTGAAAAATGCTGGTGCCACCTATCAACGAGCAATGACTGTCATCTTCCATGACATGTTACATGATATCATGGAAGATTATGTTGATGATATATTAGCAAAATCTAAAACACGAATAGGGCATCCAAGTGTGTTGAGACACATTTTCGATAGATTACGCGAGTATAAGGTTTGTCTTAACCCAAAGAAATGTGTGTTTGGAGTAACCTCTGGTAAATTATTAGGGTTTATTGTCTCACGAAGAGGCATAGAAGTGGATCCTACCAAAGTCAAAGCCATTATGGAAATGCCTCCTCCTCAAAATCTAAAACAATTACGCAGTCTTCAGGGAAAGATACAATCTATTCGGTGTTTCATATCATAGTTGGCTGACAAGTGCCATCACTTTAATCAGTTACTCAAGAAAGATGCACACTTTCACTGGAACCACGATTGCCAAGACTCTTTTGCTAAGTTAAAAAAATACCTCTCTAGTCCACCTGTTCTTATGTCACCATTTGTCGATAAACCTATGTTGCTTTATACATCTGCCACTGAACATGCCATAGGAGCTCTACTAGCACAACATAATGATCAAGGAAAAGAATAGGCTATATATTACCTTAGTTGAACACTTATTGAGCACGAAGTACGTTATTCCCAAATTGAAAAAGTATGCTTAGCGGTCACCTTTGCATTCCATAAGTTACGTCATTACTTGCTCAATCACACAACTAAGTTGATTTCCAAAATTGATCCTCTCAAGTATTTGTTGTCTAGACCCATTCTCACGGGAAGAATGTCTAGTTGGGTCATATTACTTAGTGAATTCGATGTCGAAATTTGTTCCGCATAAAGCAATTAAAGGACAAGCCCTTGCCGACCAACTTGCCAAGGCACCCCTTCCTGGCATAGAACCACTTCAGTTCTCTTTTCCTGATGAAGATATTCTACACATAGACATCGCGCCAGCTTGGACTCTATTTTTTGATGGATCTTGTAATCTCCATGGCTCAGGGGTTGGTATTTTTCTTATCACACCCAGCGGACATGTTATCCCCAAATCATTTCGCTTAGCATTCCCATGTACCAACAATATCACAGAATATGAAGCTCTCATCCCAGGATTAAAACTGGCTATATCTTGGAATCTTACAGAATTAGCTGTATTTGGTGATTCTTTACTTATCATCAAGCAAGTTACCGATGAATACCAGGTCAAGGACGAAAAAATTATCCCATACAAACGCATGGTGGATAGTCTTCGAAGCTATTTTCGATTAATTATCTTTGATCAAATTCCCAGAATTCGTAATAAATCTGCCAATGCTATGGCAACCATCGGATCCCTATTAGAAATCACATCTAGTCAACCCCAGGCACATTTTCTTGTAGAACATCTCTTAATGCCTGCCTATGATCTTCCTGAAAACACTATGGTATGTGAGATCGTGGGTCTGAATAACCCTTGGTACCATGATCTTTATACCTTCATTTGTGATAAAATATTTCCTGTCGACATGAAACCAATGCATAAACGTGCTTTAGCACAACGTGCTTCTCGTTACACCATTTTAGCAGAAACTCTTTATAAACGAGGATATGATGGCACCCTGCTCTGATGTCTTAATCAAGAAGAATCCTCGAGTGTCTTAGCTGAAGTCCATTCTGGTATCTGTGGAGCACACACAAATGGTATCGCCTTAGCCAAGAAAATCCTACGAGTTGGATATTATTGGCCCTCCATGGAAAGTGACGCATGTCATTTTGTCAAACATTGTCAAGCATGTCAAAAGCATGGAAATCTTATCCACGCACCTTCCCAGGCATTACAATCGATAACCACACCATGGCCCTTCTCTCAATGGGGACTTGACCTCATTGGTAAAATCAGACCAACATCTTCCGATGGACATAAGTTCATCATTACCGCTACCGATTACTTCACTAAATGGGTAGAGGCTATGCCTCTCACTTATGTTACCGGTAGCCAAATATCGAAATTTATTTTTAATAATCTCATCTGTCGATTTGGTATTCCATCTGCTCTAGTTGCAGATAATGGCAAATCATTTAAAAACTAGGATGTAAAAGACCTAGCCAAACGTTTTCACATCAAACTTAAATGGTCCACTCCATACTACCCTCAGGGAAACGGTCAAGCAGAAGCAACCAATAAGACCTTAAAATCCATCATGGAAAATATTGTCAACACCCATGGACGTAATTGGCATACTCAAATTTACCCCGCTCTTTGGGCTTACCGCACACCTACCGGAGCCACTCCATTTTCCCTTGTTTATGGTTGTGAAGCCATTTTACCTATTGAGATAGAACTGCCATCCTTGAGGATCTCCCTTAAAGATGTAATTAATGAGGATGAATACCGACAGTCACGGCTTCAAGAGCTTGAGCTTCTCGATGAAAAAAGACTTAATGCTCTCAATCATCTTCAAGTCTATCAAAACCGACTGCAACGCAGTTATCATAAAAAGGTAAGACCCAGAGAATTCGAAATTGGTGACCTCGTTTTAAAAGAAAATCAAAAGAATACCACTAAAGAATAAGAAAAACAAGGAAAATTTGAGCCTAATTGGTTAGGACCCTATGTAATCACAGCTAAATGTGGCTCTGGAGCCTATAAATTGGCTACTGTAGATGGTCAAGATCTTGATGAACCAATGAATGCAGTTCATTTAAAGAAATTTTATCCTTGAGATGTTCACTATTCTAGGATACAACGTGTACATTGTTCCTTTTGTCTTGCTTATCTCTGAATAATTTAAATTTATTCATTTCCATTGGCAGATATTTTATTTATCAAAATCACATCTTCATATTTATCATCATGAGACAAGTGCTAATATAAATCCTATTAAGTTTGTGAGCGTCATACTTCTTCCATTTTCTAGTCGCTTTCCTCTATGGTCATACCTAGAAGCTTACTGATGGTAATATATTCCCTTCAAATACATTCTCTCTTTCATAACAAAGCTCTAAACTTCGTTACCCAGTTCGTTTGGTCGTCCATCTCAGTCTTTGGTGTTGAACCCTCGCGTCCTACTAGTCGTGTGGGGCTGAGATTGGGGGTAGACGTTTCTTCCCAAATACAAAGCACTATTGTTAAAAAAATCCATCAATTCAATAACTTATGAATAATTCATTGTCACATCTTTCATCCTTCATAGTCTTTGGTGTTGAGCCCACACTTCTTACTGGTAGTGTGAGACTGGGAATGAAGGAAGGTGCCCTTACTCGTCTACGTCTTATCTTCGGTGATAAACCCTTGCCTCTTACAAGTGGCATGGGGCAAAGCGTAGAGGGTCATTCTCATACAAGCATAAAAACATTGCAAAATATTCAAAAAAAAAAAAAAAACAAAACAAAACAAAAAAAGACAAAAAGGGAATTCACTCGCCTATATTTTACCTTCGGTGATGAGCCCTTGCTTCTCACTAGTAGCATGGGGCAAGGCATAGGGAGTCATTTCAAAAAAAAATACAAAATCTTACAGTGCTTACAAATTATAGAATCCCCAAACACGTAATTTAGATGCCTAAGTGAAGAGAGAACTATCCCTTAACCTCATATCTTACCAATCAGCAGACCACATAACTGTCTAAGTCTAGCACATGACTCATAAAGTGAAAGCCATTTTTGAAACTGGTTCAGTACCGTTATGAAGAATGGAGTCACAATTTCCCAAAGGGATTGTTGTTAGCATTTGTCTCTATATTCATTATCTACCTCTTGTGTCCTTCTTGATTCTCGGTGATGAGCCCACACATCTTACTAGTTGTGTGGAGTCAAGAATGGAGCTGGAATTCTTTTCATCATATCATCACCACCATATCCTGCCAATGGAAAGAGAATTTGTGTTATTCTGAGCATAAGTTACAACACAGAACATGGTACATATGGATAATATCCATGTTTATCACCTCTCAAAAATAAGTCTGCACTCTGGTCCATAAATTGCCAATCACAGTGTAAAAATCTAAAAACATTTGAAAATCGTCAAAAATTCAAAAACAATGTAAAAATATAAAAATCTAAAAACATTTGAAAATCGTCAAAAATCCAAAAACAGTGTAAAAATATAAAAATCCAAAAACATTTTAAAATTGTCAAAAACCCAAAACATTAGAAACAATCATCCAAAATCCAACAAAAAAATTAGAACTCGTCAAAAATCCAAAAACATTAGAAATACTCGTCAAAAATCCAAAAACATTACACAAAATCGTCAAAAATCCAAAACCATTAACAAGAAGTCATCAAAAATCTAAAAACATTTGAAAATCATCAAAAATCTAAAAAACATTAGAAAATCTATGTATATATATATAATAAACAAATAAATAAATAAATAAATCCACAAAATCGCTAAAAAAAAAAAAAAAAAAAACAACTCTAAAATAACCAACACAATTTAACCTTTGAACTATTATCCCCAACGAATGATCCAATCACCTTATGACTACCAAATTCAAACCACTTCTCCTCGCGTGAATCCTCGCTTGGGGCAAATCCGGCTCTCATTGTTTCCTTGTTTGAGGACAATGACCCAATACTTTACTATGTCCTCGTGCCCCTGCTTGGGGGCACATCCGATCAATCCTCACTGTGGAACACGTTAGGGATATGTTTATTGGTTCTTGTGTTGCATTATTAGTTATAAATTATTAATTGCTTTCTTGCATCTTGATATATTACAGGGGGCATCTTGATTTTATGTATCCTGGTATTCTCTGTAATATTCTTATGTTATCTGATTGCATGTCGTACTGAGGCATCATACTTTCTTGATGGCCTCTGTCTATGCTCTCTTCCATTTGCATATCGTACTGGGGCATCAAACCTTTTTTATGGCCCATGTCTATGCTATCACGCATATTACAGTCTAGTCATCCTGATCTTTTATATCACGATGCATCCTGTTATGTGCTATATTAAAATTAAGATGTTTTTCGTCACGTGAGTATCTTCCTACATGATCAACATCTTACTTTGCACCCCATCCATTCACCCATACTAATGCATTCTCCAGTTTGGGAATCCTACTTGATCACCGTTGCATTTTGCGAATCCTACTTGACGATCTTTCTCAAGTAGCATTCACTATCCAACAGCTCCTTCTCCCCCACCATGATCACCATGTATTTGATCCATTCATCCTCACTCCTCATTTTTACTCCCCCGCCGCTTATACCCATATTACCCTTCTCACCATTCCTATCCCCTCTCACCCATTGGTATTCTTTCCTTTCACCCTTTTGCTTCCCGCTTGACAATCTTACTTAATAACCCCTTCTATATGGAATCCTCAGTGGAGGTTTACCCTCTCCCTAAGATCTTCCCGCTGTAGAAACTTCTTCACCACCTGCCCTCTCATCAAACAACCATCACCACCAAACACATCTTCCCACTCCACCTCTTCTACTTCTCATTCTCGTATCATTACTCTCACCACGCGGGCATCCCAATTAAGGATTCCCCTCACACTCTCCGCCCTCCACTACATATATTCATTCATCCATTCATGTTACACTCCTTTGTTTCCTTTCTTTCTTATTATCACCTCATCTCATATCATATACCACTCAGGCATACCTCACTCACTCTTTTCTCATCCTTCCCCAAATCCGTCTTATGCCTGGTCATCCTACTTACACGCTCTAGTAGTATGGAAAATTCACTTGAGGGTTCCCCTTCAGTCCATTTTGTCATACCCTATTCCCACCAACTCTAACATCATCCTTCTTCTTCCTCGGCTTGGCGATCTTACTTAACCATTCCAGCCGCATGGCAATCTTACTTAAGACTTCCACTTAAGGTTGATCTGCCCTATGGCCTTCCCCCATCCCATCATATTTCCCCCATCTTATTTCTCCCACCTCTCATCACGATCATCTTCTTCACCCTACCATTCCACCCCTATCCCCAATATCATCTTGTCTTTCTCTTTGCATATCATCCCTGTCGGTTGGGTGATCATACGAAACCTCTCCAGCAGCATGACGATCTTACTTAAGAGATTCTCTTAAGCATGACATGTCATCTTACACTCACCCATCACTCTACAATCTCACCATCCATCTTTCCTCTTCATCCCCCATCATCACACTGTTTTACCACCACTATCACCCTCCTCTGCTTGGCAATCTTACTTAACCACTCACCCGCATCCTCTCCTCACTTTCACCTAGTCCCAACTCATCCACTTCATCTTCTCACATTCCCCCCACATTTCTACCCACACACGCATTCACCATTATTGTTAACACTCCTATATCATTCTTTCATCATCATATTCTCTTCCCGCGCTAATAATTGTCAACGGGTTTTCCCTAAAAATCATCAATCATCATTCCACACGACCTCATTCATTCCCTTGGACCTTCTAGAGTTTCCCTTCGTTCCTTCCCTCCTCTAAGCCCACCACTCATTTTCAAAGGGTTTTCCCTAACATCCCTTTGTTGGCGTTACCCTTTCCAATCCTCATTAGCTATCTCCTTTTCTTCATTTTTTCTCTCACCCTTCCCCACCACTCATTGTAAAAGGGATTTCCCTAACATCATTTCATTGGCATTACCTCTTCTATCCCCCATTCTTTTTTGTCTTCTATTCTTTTCCCTCACTCCCACCCTTTCTTGTCGCTTCTTACCCATCTCTCCATCTCCTCTTCGCCCTCTTCAATATCTTTATTGTCTTCATCATACATCCTTTTCCTATTTTCTTGTCATCCTAGTATCCTCATTTCATGCATCTCCACATATTTTCCAATCGATGTCATTCCTCCCCTCTTTCTTCTTTGAACATTCCTTATAGCGTTCCCTTTCCACTTATTACCCCCTTTCTGTATTCCCTTCCTTCTACATCATTTTCTTTTTTATCCTCTTCTCTCTCCCACCCCTTGTCTTATTTCCCTTCCCTTGTATCATCTTCTTCCCCCTTTTCCATCACATTTCCTCCTTACTTCCCCATCGATAACCTGGCTGTTCAGCGTTGTCCTATCTTTTTTATCATACCACCCTCTACATGCATCTCCATACGGTCTGTTCCATATTCTTTGCCTTGGTCTTCCTCGCAATGACACGATTCCTTCAATCTTCTCCTTGTATTTGTTCTATCTTCCTTTCCTCTCCCCTAATTTTCATGTTTCTTCTGACCACTTCTCCTTTTCTCTACCACCCCTACCTTTTCGTTCATTTTGTATCTGTTTCTCTTCCTTTCTCTCCTTTTTTTCACACTTTCCTTGCACCTCATAGTTTCTTTTTTTTCTCCGTTCTACTTCTTCTTTCGTCCTCTTTCCATTTTCGTCCATTTCACCCCCTACTCCCACCTCGTTTTCTCCTTCTTATTTATCCTTTCCCGTTTCCTACTTTTCTCAGCTCTATCATTTATTTCACTTCCACGCATCCCTCTTTACTATCTCTGTTGCTTCCTTCATTTTGCACATCTCTCTATCTCATCCCTTCACCCTCTACTCTGTCATTTTCCTATTTTTGCCTTGTTTTTCCTTCATCATTCCCTTCTTCCCCTATCATCCCTCTCTCTTATTTCTACCTCTTTCATTCCTTTTTTCCCCCTCCCCTATCTCCCTTATTCTTCTCATAATCAACCCCCAATCCTATCCATTCCCTTTTCTCTTTCCCACACACCCTCACACCTAGCATTCAAGGTCAATTGAATCCTTTCTCCATTTACGTCGTGCGGTCATTCCAGTATCTTCCACTCCATTATCGTCCTTTTCTCCGCCGAATCCATTTTCCTTCTTTTCGAGATTTCTGTCGTATATTCCATTCTCGTCCGTCCTCTTGAGGGGGCATCACCACATCTATCCATAATCACATCTTCTCATGACATTTTTGTCTTGGAGGATACTATGACATCCTTCACTCACCACTTTCTATTCTCCCTAACAAACATTCACTCTACCTTTTAAAAAAGTAGATTGAATTCTTCCCCCCTTACCGTTTACTTTCTTTGAAAGGACACTACTTTCATAGTACCCTTCCAAAAAGGGGTAAATGTAGACACCCCATTTTCACATCTATCCTAAATCAATTAATTCCCCTTCCTCATTTTCCACACAAATACACTTCGAATTAATCAAATATAATTTGATTAATTATCCATTTTAAAATCAAAAAAAAAAAACCCAATTCTCACCACATGTCATTATTCTCCATGTTTTTCTACTATTGAATTAAAAATTCAAATTCAAATCCTCACCCACACTTCGTGGTCCCCACTCACCTAAAATCCTCTACTTATGAATTAAAAATATAATTCAAATCCTCACCCATTCTTCGTGGCCCCCACTCACCTAATCTTGCCCACATTTTCAAACCACCCACTTAATCTTGCCCACATTTTCAAACTATGATTACTTAAATTAATCTAAGTTAATCACTCCTCCAAGCTATAAGTACAACGTTACCCCCCCCTCTAAACAGACGGAGAATAAGCTTTCATGCCATATCTAAGTTCTTGCATCCTTTAAGC
>CM034151.1:697048270-697066614 GCA_019776745.2 Taxus chinensis
GAAGGAGAAGAGAGAAGGCAAAAAGAAACCAACAACTAATTACAAAATATCTAAAAGTCAATTGTTGACTTTGGGCAACTTGATGGATGACAACATCCCATGGTGCAACATGGATGATGTCATCATTTGTGCCAACATGCTCTTAGATATTTACAAAAAGGAAGCCAAGAGGAAGAAGGCTATTCATTGTCATCTCACGGCTGAAAGGGGGTATCTTGCTTCTGCTTCTATTCGGGAAAGGTAATGTGGAACTTGGTCCGATATTCCATGAATTTACTGACCATCAGCTGAAGTTGATCCTGGGCAGGACCCTTGGTATGATCGTCGATGACCTCGCAAGTCTCCCGCTCATCTCTGAGTTTTTTGGGGAGCTTGAAATATTCATTACCTGCCTCCATCAGGTACCCCACAAAATCACGGCAGGCCAGAAGGTTATTGATGCATTCCTTGTCAAAAGTGACTTCTGGCCCTAGCCCTTGCGAGACGATCTCCTTGAAGATAAGAATAGTTTCATTTTCCTTCCTCAAGGTGAATGAAGGAGTGAGCAGGCATGGAGACATTCTTAGGAAAATTTGCTCCATTTGATGCATCGCATCCAGGGATTCCTCCTTGACCTTGTCTATCTTCTCCAAGATGAATTCCATCTTATCGACCCGGTAGTCCAATGCAGCAAGGATTTTGCTAGGTACCCTGGGGTGATCAAAAATGCTGAATTTTACCAAATCATCAACTGAACAGTCGAGCATTTTCTGGAATGCCTCATGTTGCAACCTAGCATGGTCCAACTCTTCAGAGATAGGTCCTGCAATTACTTGGAGATCCTTGTTCGCCTGGCTAATGTTCTGATATAATTAGGTGAACTTGAAAATTACTTCCTCGCTGTCTTTGAGGATCTGATCTCTCCATGCAGATATTGCCATACCTTGTTCACCAATTTTGGCGTATTCATTTATCTTATCCTGACTTAGGACCTCAGGAGTTTCAGTGGCAGTTGTAGGAGGTGCACTGCCCATTTTCTGCAAGGCATGGAGAAGATGCTTGTTCTTCTTTTTTAGTAGCCTCTTCTCTTCCTTTGCTTCTTGGAGCTTCTTGCAAAGGGAATCCACCGTAGATAGGGCCTCCTCTTGAAGGCTTTCAGAAGACATTCCCATTGTGACCTGCATCACTATATAATCTGTAGGGGACAGATCCTTTTTATCCTTTGAAGGATCGGGATACGCGATCTCCATTACTCTTTCTCCCGATGCACTCTGAGAGAAGCAGGTTATGGGCTTTTGCTTCTTAGCCCCCTTTGCTGGGATGATGGAGAAGTCCATAGGTGCAATAGGGACTTTCCTCTTATGCTAGCTCAGGTGTTGAGAAAGCCATGCTGGACCTAAGGGAGCGGGACCAGTGGTGGAAGAGGGAGCAGCTGCAGTGGATGAGGGGAAATGCATAGAGACACTTGGTGGCAGCATCGAAAGAGAGGCCAAGAAAGTGCTCATGGGAGGGGGAGATATTGTAGGTGAGGTAGTCGTGGGAATGGAAGGGAGCTGAGAGATGAGAGAAGGAATGGTGTGGGACAGCTCCGCAAGAGAAGAGAAGATGGAGGACGAGGAAGGGGGAACAGTAGAAGATGGGGGAGAGGATACGACCAAAGGAATGGTCACTTGAGTCACATGAGGAGGGGGAGAAAAGACGGTGGGGACCTCCTCGGTTGTAGCAGTGGGAACATCCTGAGTGGATGTGCCCATTGGAACACTCTCAGCCGCTTCTTTTTCCAGGGATGCCAGAGTTACAACCTGTTCCTGTGCGGCGGAGGGAGGACTTTCAGGAGCTTCTTCTTGAGCAGAGCTCAATTCTCCCTCTTTATCCTTGCCTTTGCTCTTCGGCAAATGTTTCGGCCTGACAGGTGCGTTGCCCAAAGGGGAAGTGGTGAAATATACTTCGAGGTAGATAAGGCCATTCATTCTGCACTAATGTTCTGTTTGTCGCAATGTTTCCTTGACCCTCTCCTCGATGGTCTGAGGTGTCTTTGTCCTGTCAATTGTAGCAAACGGCCAGTTGTCCCCATCCGTGTCTAGATACACCTGATCAACTTCTTGATCAGTTGTTTGATAACCTTTTGGAAAAATGGCCACGCCATATTGAATAATCTCTGCTAGGGCCAGGCGAGAGTGATCCTGTCTTCTGAGTTTGACCTCATGATACATGTCGATGTAGATATCCTCGATCTGTGGAACATGGATCGGATCGAGTTTTTCCTTAGGGAGGAAATTTCTTAGATCGAAGGTGGGCCTTGTTGGGAAATTGTGCTTTAGATTGAGTAGTTCTAGCTCTGCAAACATTTCCTGGGCTTTGTTGTGGGAAATACAGGTGTACCTACCCACTGTAAGGGGGAAAGGGGTTCCACCCTTCTTCCTTTTCAGGCACTTCTCATGGTATGTCATGAGCTATCTGGATAGCTCCAACAGGATCATCTTAGGGCCAGCATACCTTGGTAATTTGGTGGGTTCCCCCAAGAAGTTAGCTGCTCTGAGATAGGTGAAGGTGGGAAATTGGGTAAATAATGCCCCCCACTTCTCAGTCGCTGTGACTATGCTCTTGGTTGTCCGACCATGAGTCATATTTGGCCTCAAAAGGCAAATGATTCCGTAAAAGAAAGCATCATTGATCTTGGTAAACTGTGAGATGCTATTTTCCAGCTTCGGCTCTGGGTAGTATTTGTATATCTTCACCTGAGGCCAAACTCCGCATCGGCTCAGTGCTGGATAATCCCTCTCCGAGGATGTAGTGTAGACTATGTAGGAGTTCATGTAGAACCTCCCCGTTGTGGTGAGTTGTTGGAGCTGCTCAGATATGGTGCTGCTTATGATCTCTGCCCACTCAAAGCGCTGATCGGGAACATTCTTATTCATGGTTTCTAGGTACCTGAGCATCCATTTGTGAAAGTAATGGGCATCAGAAAGCCCAAAAACTCTACTTAGGAAGGTGATGGTATCACTCAGTTCCTCGGAGAAGTCACTACGGTGAATAAATTGTGGCCACCTGGTTATCACCTTCTTATTCTTTAAGTACACTTCGTTCATCAGCTGCATGCATTTTTCCTCATTATCCTCACACGCCTTGATGCAGTCTGCTTGGCTTATAGCCAAAAAATTTCGGTGGTGAGGAATGCCTAGCATGATCTCGAAGTGTCGAGTAGTGAGGTTGATTATGACCTCACCCTTTTCATTTTTGACACACCTTGTGTCTTTGTTGTAACAGTGGGCCACCACCATCATAAACTCATTATTTACTACACTGACGGGGATCCCCCCAGCAAAATTCAAACCACTGCCCACCAGCTTGTCCATCCAAGGACTGCCTGTGACCCTCCTGGTTCTGGCCCAGAAATCCTCCATGTCAATGTGGCCAAGTTCGGAATCTCTAATATCTAGATCACATTCTGCCTGGGATTCGGGCAATCTGACCCTTTGATATTTGTATTTCATCTCTTCCTCTGTGATCTTAGCCTTACCCTTTGACTTGGTTGGCCTTTTGCTTGATGTAGACATATATGGATCTGAGTTCAGTTGCTGATCCAGAATATATAGAATGAGAGAAACAAAGTGGTGTCCACGAATGCGACACGAGAATGATGGGTGCACTAACAGGTGCAGAGGAATAAAGATTTTCACGTGTTTTTGATTGTGAAAGTGACAGGGCGGATGCACCTATATATAGCCAAAAGTGTAATAAATGCGCCAACCACTTTTTAAAGAGGTGCACCAAAAATGTGTGTCGACATGGAAAACTTTGCACCCTTTGGCGCGGATATGGTTTTGTCGGCATGGAATTATCTACGCCTTGGCACAAATTTAGTACTGTCAACACTGGATTTTGAGCGCCTTGGTGCACCAAAACATGGCACAACATTTTTGTTGCTGACAGGAAGGCACATGCGCAACAATTGATGTGTCAACACTTCAAAGGGTGCGCCAAAAAAAATAAAGGGGGCACATATTTACCCTGTGTTGCATAGATACAAAGGTGGAAGAAAGATATTTATGTGCAATAACCTATTGAAATAAAATCAAAAACCAGCTAAATATTCATTACCCCTTTAATGAATATTCAAAATACCCAAATGTGTTATGAAATAAGGGATAAAATATGTGGAATAAACCCTTACAGAATCCAACAGTAGAAACTAATATGGAATAAATATTATAGATCTAAAATAAAAGGGAAGAATAAAATAACACAACACAAAGAGACATATTTAACGTGGTTCACCCAATTTCGGCTACGTCCACCAAGAATCACTTGCTTAGATTTTATTACAAGCCACCACTCTCTCAATACAATACCCATATCTGTTTGGAGCTATGCTCAACAAACTCTATAGAATTCACACCCGAATTCATACACATCTGCAATACATTTACTTGTACATCTATCATATACATAAGACCATATAAATAGACAACTGCTTAAGCAGTTTGATACAAAATCATGGGTATCAAAACGATGGGCCAAAACTCATCCCATAAAACAATGGGCAAAAGACCGAAAAAACCATGGGCTCAAAAATAGCCCATAACGGTTACCCATTACCCATGGGTTAATAAACCACCCATGAAAATTTGCTTCGGGGGCTTCGCCCCCAAACCCCCCTGACCCACTCACCAGCGAGTGGGACCACCATAAAAATACCCGATTGTAACACACAGAAGGTGTACGACATTCTAACATGTGAATAGGATCCAAAAACATAACAATCTCCCACTTGGAGACTAATTTCCATTGATCAAGCTTCTCAACCCTTCACTGTCATCTGCGAAGGCCAACCAAAGCTGAACATAGCTTTAGTTTATCCCTTGTGACCACCTTGGTCATCATGTCTGCAGGATTCTGACTGGTATGAATCTTTTCCAACTTCAACTTATCTTCCTCCAAAGCTGTCCTGATGAAGTGATATCTCAACTGTATATGCTTCGTCATAGAGTGGAAAGCAGAGTTCTTAGCTAGGTGTATAGCACTCTAACTATCACTATATAGCTTACATTCCTCCTACTTATGATTTAACTCCTCAAGCAATTTTTGTAGCCAAATCATCTCTTTTCTTGCCTCTGTGGCAGCAACATACTCAGCCTCCATGGTTGACAAAGCCACCAGCTTCTGTAGTCATGAAATCCAGCTCATTGCTGTCCCACCTACAGTGTAAATATAACCTGTTGTGCTCCTCTTTCTATCTACATCTCTAGCCATGTCTGAATCTACATAACCACGTAAAGTGGTGTCTGATCCACTGTAGCACAAAACTGTCCCCATGGTCCCTCTCAAATACCGAAGGATCCACTTTACTGCTTGCCAATGCTCTTTACCTGGATCATTCATAAATCTACTCACAGCTCCCACTGCATGGGAAATATCAGGCCTAGTGCATACCATAGCATACATCAAACTGCCAACTACTGATGAGTAAGGTACCTTTGACATCTGGTTTCTTTCCTGCTCTATCTTGGGACACTGCTCCTTTGATAACTTGAAGTGGCCTACCGAAGGAGTCCCAAACGGTTTAGCATAATGCATATTAAACCTCTCCAAGACCTTCTTAATGTACTCTTCCTGAGATAAAGTCAGCTTCCATTCCTTCCTATCCCGAGATATCCTCATACCAAGGATTTGTTTGGCTGTACCCAAATCCTTCATAGCAAAGGATTCACTTAGCTGTTTCTTGCGTACTTTTATTTCCTGCATGTTTTTACCTGCAACCAGCATGTCATCAACATAAAAACACATGATAATATAAAGTTCCATCCTCATATTTCTTTGTATACACACAATGGTCAGAATGGCATATGATATAAATGTTGATGTCGAATCATAGTACCCCTGAATGTCTGCAACTCGATGGGTTGAGACTCTCAGTGTGATTGCATAACATGGAGCTTTTCCCAAGTGTGGGACCTTGTGAAATCAGAAAATATCTCTAGATGAAGGCCGGGTTCCTATTCCTCTGTTCAGATGCACACATAAAAATGCAGAGGGTTTACTCAAAAACCTAATCTAACTTTCCAAGGAGACAAGGTAAGAAGATGCATAAAAATAAACCTAAACTAACAAAGGTGATGCACCGAGGAATGAAGAACATTTGTCTTGCCAATAAACACAAAACCATTAAAATGTAATGTAAGATCATGCAAAAATAACCAGATTTGCAGTGAAAGATCAGGAGGATGCAAATGAACACATAGAGGGTTGATAATCATCCACAGACATGCATTATTTTCTCCAAATATTAATACAATACGCTACAAAATGCCAGAGGAAAAGTTGCATTATAGTTTTAGATGGGAGGTTTGAACTCCACACATTCACCTACCAAAGAGAAGAAGGGAGGGGCAGAACAAGAATGTCCAACCTTTAGAAAGAAGCCCCTACTTACAATATATAGGGAGAATGAGAGAGAAAAGAGAGAGGAATTCCAAATCTACCCCAACCACCTCTAGGTTGCATTTAATTCATCTCATTATGGCGGTAGGCGAGAACCATAGCAAACCCTAAAAGTGGTGAACTGTATGTTGAATTTTCTTAAGAATTTTTTCTCACCCAATTAAAGATATCCAGTTGTAGTTGGACAGAGTACCTCGTAAGCTTTCTGAAAATTCCAACCTTGTATGAATCTGAGCTCCCTGTGAAAAGTTATGGCCATCTAGATATCTGTGTCAGGGTCTGCTTCCTGTCAGCGCTCAAAATAAAAAATCTACGCCTCCTGAAGGTGCACCATAGGCGCATTCATATTTGTGTCGACATCATCTTACATGTGCCAAGGCATGAATTTTTCCATGTCGAAACTCTGTGTCCATTAAATGTGCCCTTTATGTGCTCTAAGACACGACTTTTTCTTGTCGACATCCTTTGTTGTGCGCCCTTAACCTGCACCTTGGCGCATCCATTTTCATGTCGACATCCTTTGTTGTGCGCCTCTGACCTGTGCCATGGGTGTGAATTTTGGTGTGTCGACATATTCTTACCTACGCCTCTGACCTATGCCATGGGCATGAATTTTGGCTTGTCGACATATCCTTACCTGCGCCATGGGCGCATCTATATTCATGTCGACACCTCTTGCTATTGGCATAATAAACATCAGGTTTTGAGTTTATTTTGATTTCCATATTCTTCTGCTTGTCTATATTTACCCGGGGGAAGATATTTACAACAATAACCTTGCTCCATCATGAATCTATCAAACTTCTTATACCATTGACGTGGAGCTTGTTTCAGGCCATACAAGCTTTTCTTCAGTTTGCAAACCATCTCCTCTTTACCTTTGACCTCATAGCCCTCTGGTTACTGCATATATAGTTCCTCCTTCAAATCACCATGGAGAAATGTAGTCTTTACATCAAGCTGTTCTAAGTGCAAGTCTTCTACTGCAACTATTCCTAGAATAGTTCTAATAGAAGTCATTTTTACTACAGGAGAAAAAATATCATCAAAATCTATACCTTGTTTCTGTGCAAACCCCTTGACCACCAACCGGGCCTTATATCTTTTCTTTCCTCCTTCTTCATCTTTGACTCTGAACACCCACTCATTCTTTAATGCTCTTTTGCCTTCGGGTAGCTTCACTAAATCCCATGTCTGGTTCTCCATGAGAGCTTGATGCTCCTCATCCATGGATTGCTCCCACTTCTTCCTGGCATCTACCTGCATTGCTTCATCAAAGCTCTCTGGATCTCCACTATCAGTGAGTAATAAATAATAAAGATAAGGAGAAAAACGTTTAGGTTCTCTTCTTACCCTAGAAGACCTCCTCAATATAGGAGTTTGGAGTTCCTGTTGAGGGGGTTCCTGAATTGATTCATGTGTCACTTTCCCATCTGGAAGATCCTCTACCGCTGCATATTATTTCTTGGATTCTTCCCTATTTTCCTGCAACTCCTGCTTATACATGACTTTCTCATTAAAGACCACATCCCTGGATCGAATGATTTTCTTTTCCTTAATACTCCAACATTTATATCCAAATTCATCACCACCATAACCAATGAAAGTACATTTTTCTGATTTAGCCTCTAGCTTGGTCCCATCATCCTTGTCTATATGAACAAACACCTCACATCCAAAGACTCTAAGAAATGAATAATCAACTTTCTTACCATACCAAGCCTCCTCAGGTATGCCTCCATCCAAGGCACTTGAGGGTCCTCTGTTTATCAAGTACACCGTTGTGCTCACCGCTTCTACCCAAAAAGAAAGAGGCAGTCCTGCATGTAACCTCATGCTCCTAACACATTCCATTATTGTTTTGTTCATACTTTCTGATACCCCATTCTGCTGTAGAGTTCCTGGAACCGTCTTTTGCCTACAGATTCCATTCTTAGAACAATAATCATTAAATTCATTGCTGCAATACTCCCCTCCATTATCTGACCTGAGACATTTTAGCTTAAGACCTGTTTCATTCTCTACCAAGGCTTTCCATTTAACAAAAGTTTCAAATACATCAGATTTGTTTCTAATACAATAAACCCAAACTTTCCTTGTTGCATCATCAATAAAAGTAACATAATAACTTGAAGCCCCAAGAGATGATACCTGAGCTGGCCCCCACACATTAGAATGCATCAGCTCTAACTTACTCTCTTTCTTTGTAGGTCCAACCTTGAGAAACCTTACTCACTTCTGTTTCCCATATATGCAGTCCTCACAGAACTCCAAACCTATTTCTGTATATCCAGGCAAATTCTTCTTTATGATTTCCATGCCCTTATGGCTCAAATGACCGAGCCTATAGTGCCATAATGTTGTATCTGCATCTGAAGCCACAAGATTACAATCATTAGTACTATCAGTGGTTAAATACAAGGTTCCAACCTTCTTACCTCTTGCCACCACAAGATCACCCTTAGTAACCTTCCAAGAGTTAGCTGTAAATATCACAGTACAACCATCACTTCCCAATTTCCCCGCCGATATCAAATTTCATCCTTAATGTAGGCACATGTCTGACATCCTTCAATAGCCATGTATTCCCATTCTGCATCTTAACCTGAATAGAACCTTTTCCAACTATACTGCAAGGCTCATCATCACCAAGAAAAACATGCCCAAAATCCCCTTGAACATAATCAACAAAATAATGCCTATGTGGAGTAGCATGAAAAGAAGTCCCTGAATCTAAAACCCAAGATTCAGTAATATTATGCAAAGAAAGAATCAAAGCATCCTGACATACATTACTCGATGCCACATTTTCCTCCTTGTTTTCTTCCTATTGTTTCTTCTTATCCCGAAGCTCCCAACATTCCTTCTTTGCATGCCCAGGCTTTCCACAATTCCAGCATACAATCTTGTTCTTGGATTTTGACCTTGCCCGATCTTTTGATTTTCCACGATTTCCTCTATTCTTCTGTCTCCCTCTAGTTTCCACTGTCAAAGCATTCCATGAAGTAGAAGATTCCCCAGAGATTTTTCTTTGCATTTCCTCACTTAGAATCACCCCTACAACATCCTCAAACTTCAACTTCAAGTTAGCTTGAACTGAGTTACTTACCGCCATTACCAGGCTATTCCAACTCTCAGGTAAAGAGCACAGAATTAATAAAGCCCTAACTTCTTCATCAAATTCTATTGTAACTGAAGCTAGCATATTCACAACCGTATTGAAATCATTTAAATGATCTGCTACTGAACTATTCTCAGACATCTTCATATTAAACAACTTTTTCATTAAAAATATCTTGTTAGAGGCAGAGGGTATTTCATATAACTTCCCTAATGTATCCATTAGATCTTTTGTAGTCTTTTCCTTTGAAACATTAAATAATACCAAAGATGCAAGACACAGTCAGATTGTTCCAAGTTCCTTCCTATCTAGAAAATCCCATTCCGCATCTGTCATACTCGAGGGTTTGTTCACCTTCTCAGACAACGAAGTATAAAGATCCTTTTGATAAAGGTAATCTTCCATCTGCATCTTCCAAAGACTGAAATTATGCCCATTGAATTTATCAACCCTAGATCTTCCTTCATCTACCATAGCTTCCACTCAAGCTAAAAACTTTCCCTGCGATTCAACACTTTAGCAAACCAAACCAGGCTCTGATACCAATTGTTAGAAAATAAGAGATAAAATATGCGGAATAATCCCTTACAGAATCGCAACAGTAGAAACTAATATGCAGAAAATATTATAGATCTAAAATAAAACTACAGAATAAATAACACAACACAGAGAGACAAGATTTAACGTGGTTCACCCAATTTGGGCTATGTCCAACAAGAATCACTTGCTCAGATTTTATTACAAGCCACCACTCTCTCAATACAATACCCAGATCAGTTTGGAGCTATGCTCAACAAACTCTACAGAATTCACACCCAAACTCAAAACACATCTGCAATACATTTACTTGTACATCTATCATATGCATAAGACCATATAAATAGACAATTGCTTAAGCAGTTTGATACAAAACCGTGGGTATCAAAACCAAGGGCAAAAACCATGGGTATCAAAACAATGGGCAAAAGACCGAAAAAACCATGGGCCCAAAAATAGCCCATAACGGTTACCCATTACCCATGGGTTAATAAACCACCCATGAAAATTTACTTTGGGGGCTTCGCCCCCAAACCCCCCTGACCCGCTCATCGGCGAGCGGGACCACCATAAAAGTACCCGAGTGTAACACATAGAAGGTGTACCACATTCT
Source organism: Taxus chinensis (assembly GCA_019776745.2). NCBI lineage: Eukaryota > Viridiplantae > Streptophyta > Pinopsida > Cupressales > Taxaceae > Taxus > Taxus chinensis. Next base: position 697,058,962 of record CM034151.1, read on the forward strand.
AACATGCAAATAAGCTCCACAAACATAACAGACGAGGACCTAGAACAAAATTTTGGTATGGTTACCCGTAAAATTGCCCCTATCAATTTTACAGGATAACACAACTCCAAAACTAAAACTTTAGATCATCTAGGAAACTCCATTTATCTCCAAAACAACAATGAAAGGATTTTTAATTCACAAGAGAAATGATTGGTTGACCACCCAACCAAATAACATCATTACATGCCACCAAGGAGTCCAAGGTGGTAGGCTTAGCCTCCCCCCAAGCCCATGGGAAAGAGGCAACACACCCAAATATAAAAATGGAAGAAATTCACATTCCAATCACATCTAAAAATTGGTTTGAATGCATAAAATGTACACAATTAACCAATGAAATCCATCTAATAAGCTCGATGTTTATACTTGGGAAGACGAGATGACAATCCCATTTTGTGCGAACCATAACACCATGCCAAAACAGTAATATAACCCTTATCTCTCCATGAATTTAACATCTACCTATCTCCCCATATCCTCTCCTTATCTTTTCAAAATTCTCCCCCAAGAAGGTTTTTCAAACTTAGAGTTCCCTTCTTTGAGGGTAGGGATAAATTTCCAACATAAATGGAAATCCCTCCCTACCTAAAAATAATGTAAGAGAAGTTCCCAAAAATATAAATATGGAGAGATTCCTCCCTTTTCGCATTCAATCTCCAAAACCCCACAACCCTCAAGGGTGGGTGGAGTAAACTAGATAAGCCAACACACATTCAAACACCATAATTTATGCCAAAACATAACATTTCAAATGTAAAAGTTCAACATAAAAAAACAAGGAGTTTTCAAGATCCTACCTTACACTTAAACAAGCCAAATCCAAGAATATCTCCTAAATATTCCAAGGCTCCTTCAATATCAAAATCTTTCCACCCAAAAAAAATTAAGAAAAAATAACCCCATCACTAAGGACATGAGGGATTAACAAGGAGAGAAACCACCCAAGACAAGAAATGAGAAGGTGAAAATGTCACCCTTTACAAAAATCAAATCCAATCCCCTTGCCACAAAAATTCCACAAAATAAAATGAAGGGAAAATTAAAATTAGCCCAAATAAACCATGAGAGGATTTCCCAAAATCCCATACATTCCCAAAATCAAAGTTCCCATAGTATTAAGTGTGTGGTGAGTGGAAAAATGAGCCGATGGGCCTCATTTGCATTGAAATTAGCCCGCCCACCCATAGGGATGGTGGTTAGGGAATATTTTGCATTAAAATGAGGTCCTTTACTTATCATTTACCCTTTCTAAATGGCACATTTTTCCCAAACCTGAATTTGGGAAAAATGTGGCATTTAGGAGGGGAAATTAGACTCACCTAATCTATGATTAGAGGGCCTAATGCAACCTAACCCAACACATTGTCCCAAAACTAAAAGTAGATATTATAAGCACATGAAAATGGGTAACATTTAACATTAGCTAATAAATAAAACGAGGAAACATAAGAAATAAACAAGTAGCTAAGCAATATAATAATTTATCGCCATGATAAAATGAAAATTAATGCTAACAAATTTAAACCAAAGCAAACACGATATGAAACAACATGAGAAGGAATGTCATAATCGATAAGAAGAATAAGTTTGGGCATTAGGCCTTTTGTGCTAAGTGGCATATGTTCCATGAATCCCACGTTATTCTCATGATTAATTTCATATCACCTGCAAACTCAATGCAACCTCATATCCGCCCAATATGATAACAAAATATGACATTATCATATGCATCAAAATCAACATCCATACAATTCATGCTAAACCAACAATATATCATAACATGAATTATCCACTAAATGAAATGATATAACATCATACATCAAATATGGATCCAATATCAATACAAAATCATGTCCATAATAACTCATGATATTATCCTCATAACATAATATTTTATAAATGAACAGTGGAATCGTGTGCCCCATAGACATCCTATAAACAAGAGTTGGCATCTTAATGCTAACAATGTGATATCATGAACAATGTCATATAAAAACAATATATTAAAGTAGTAATATCCCTGTTAAACAACGATGTGGTGTGATAATGTCCCATAAAAAACAAAATAATCAATAATTTCCATGTCATTGTGATAGTATAGATATAGTTATTCAATCGCAATCAAAATGAGAATAATGAAAAAGGTGGGAACTACATCCCCATCCCTTAGGAGTCTAATTCCTCTGGGAACTCACTGGAAGAGGTAAGGATATTAGGAGTGCAATGGTGTTGCATTCTCCCAAGTAGATGTAGTCTTATCATATATGTCCCATTGAACCCTTACCTGGTCCAAATCATGCTCCCAAAGGACCAATCTCTTATGCTCCATAATACATATGGCTTTAAATTCCAATGACTTTCGGACTCCACCTATAATAATGACCATCGGTCTCCACCTATAATAATGACCATCGTTCTCCACCTATAATAATGACCAACCCAAAACATGATATGTATCTAGAACATACTTCCGCAACACTGATACATGAAACATGTTGTATACACAGGATAGGCATGGTGGAAGAGCTAGGCAATAGGAAACTGGAACAAGAGTCTCCAAGATCACAAAATTCCTAAGAAAATGATGGGATAACTTAGATCCCTTTTCATAACTGATCAAAATCTTGTGCGGATGTAACCCGAGAAAAAACTTGTCACCCACTTAAAAGTGATATTATACCCTCTTCATGTCAACATACACCTTCTGGAATGCATGAGCCTACAACCCTGCTCTAAATGTTGTTGGATAAGAAGAACATGTTACTTCATATCCTGAAGATATGCAAGATAAATAATAATCCTATCATCTAACCTATCTCAGCTCAACGGTTTCTTGTAATGTCTGTCATACAAATCTTCATAAGGTTTCGTACCAATGGAGCTATGAAAATTATTGTTATAATAAAAACTTGAACATATACAGGTAATGCTCCCACTTTGTCTATTGATCCACCATATACATATGAAGCATTTCCTCAAGTACCTGGTTCACTCTCTCTATCTACCTATCTATCTGAGTGTGATATGTTGAATTGAAACTAATTTGAGTCCCCAAATTTTCCTAAAAAGAGGTTTAAAATAGAAGTGTAAAGTGATCCATGATCAAAAAAGATCATCCTAGGTATACCATGTAATCTTACTACATCATCCATGAACGCTTGTGCAATGACAACCACATTATATAATACCTTCATCACAGAGAAGTAGGAAACCTTGGTAAAATTATCCACTATCACCATGGTGGCATCATGATGAAATGATGAAGTGGGAAGAACAACAATAAAATCCATGGAAACCACATCCCACTTCCACTCTAGAATATCATGAGAGTAGAGAAGACTTGCAAGATGGGAATAGTCAGCCTTCACCATCTAGAACTCAAGACAGTGGGCTACAAAATTTGTAATATCACAGCATAACCCTAACCAAAAGTAAAGTTATCTCAAATCCGCATACCTCTTCTTAATCCCATGATGGGTTGAGTAAGGTGCCCAATGTGCCTTAGAAAGAAAAAACCTACGTAAATCACCTTCTCTAGGTGCATAGATGCATCTTTGAAACCAAAGAAGACCATCTGAATCCAATGTGTACCTTATGTACTTTCCCACTAAAGGCCCTTGAGAATTAACCATCTCACTAGAACCCTCATAGAATCTATCACCTGGAAGATGTTGAAGTATCCTACCTATGAGATCTAATCATAATGTCAAGGAAGTAATCTCATATCAATGTATACTCAAACCATATGTGATGACATTATCCTTCCCCTTGATGTACTAGATGTCCATGTTGTACTCACAGAGGAACTCCATCCAACGCCACTGTCAGATGTTGAGGTTTGGCTACGAAAAGATATTTTTAAGGCTCAAATGATCTGTCCTTAATACAAAGGGCCTTCCTAATAGAAAATTCCTCCAATGAACCAACGTGTTTACTACTACTACAAGCTCAGGATCATGAGTGGGGTAATTAAGTTCCTTTTCCTTGAGCTCGTGGGACTCAAAAGCAATGACGTGGTGCTCCTACATGAGCACTACTCCAATTCCCTCTATAAGTGCATTTGTTTAAAACACAATTCAACTAAAGGATTTGGATCTGTGAGGATGGGTGCAGTAGTCAACCACATCGTGACCAGCTGAAATGCATTCTCGTACTTCTATGACCAACAAAACTTTTTCCCTTTGCACTGAAGGGAATTGATAGGATTGGAAATCCTAGAAAAATTATAAACAAATCGGAAGTAATAACCAACTAATCCCATAAAGCTCATAACCTCAATCACAGTGGTGGGGACTAACCAAATAATGATAACATGGATCTTCAAGGGATCTACTAATATACCTTTTCCTATGGTAATGTGCCCCAAATAATAGATCTCGGTCTAAAAGAAGGAACACTTCTCTAAATTCCCAAATAAATGGTGCTCATTCAAAACCTGTGATACTTATCTATAGTGCTCATGGTACTCTTGAATCAAGCAGGAATAAATCAAAATTTCATCTAGAAACACAATGAAAGACCTATCCAAGAAGTTCCTTAAAACCTTGTTCATGAGGATCATAAATACTACATATGCATTCTTCAGACCCAAAGGAACTATCGTAAACTCATAATGCCCATATCGAGTCTAAAAAGTTGTCTTATGGATGTTTTCTTCTGTGATACATGTTAGTTGATGGTATCTTGACTTTAGATCTATCTTAGAGAAAACTCCGGCTCCCCACATATAATTAATAAAATTGTATATATGGGGAAGAGGATAATGGTTCTTCACTGTTACCTTATTCAACCATATGAAGTCAACACACAAATAAAGAGACCCATATTTCTTCTTCACAAAAATCATTGCCGCAAGGAGACACACCAGTGTGTGGTGTGTGGTGTGTGGTGTGTGGTGTGTGGTGTGTGGTGTGTGGTGTGTGGTGTGTGGTGTGTGGTGTGTGGTGTGTGGTGTGTGGTGTGTGGTGTGTGGTGTGTGGTGTGTGGTGTGTGGTGTGTGGTGTGTGGTGTGTGGTGTGTGGTGTGTGGTGTGTGGTGTGTGGTGTGTGGTGTGTAGTGTGTAGTGTGTAGTGTGTAGTGTGTAGTGTGTAGTGTGTAGTGTGTAGTGTGTAGTGTGTAGTGTGTAGTGTGTAGTGTGTAGTGTGTAGTGTGTAGTGTGTAGTGTGTAGTGTGTAGTGTGTAGTGTGTAGTGTGTAGTGTCTGAGGCTCATGCATATAATATGCCCTCAACAGTCAAATGTGAACCAAAGCATGATAGGGCATCATCGGATAATGACTTGATACAATCAAGTGCATGGGATGACAGCAATATTTGATAACAATGTAAGGGGGAGAAGATTTGATGCCCCCAAAGTATGTAAGTGATGTAGATCTAGTCAATGACACTAAGTGGATCAATGTAAGGAGTATTTTCCTTAACAAAAGTGATTGGAACTGAAGTGGTGATGGTGAAGGTGCCTTGAGAAGAAGAATTCAAAAGAGGACAGCTAAAGTTTTTTGGTCTTGCGTAGTGGGTGGTTGCTTATTTGGAATTGGTAACGTCGCAAAATACTTGAGAGGTGTAAGAGTTGTACCAATCTTTAGAGGAGGTTTCTTGGTTTGACTCGGTAATGTTGTAGATGAATTATTAGGAGGAGGTGATGGAAGATGAACCTTAAGAGGTGTTTGCTTAGTATGAATGGGTTAAATAGAAGGCACTTGACTGACCGAAGAAGGCACCTCAGAAGTGGAGGCATGATGCTCATTGGGCATAGAAGGAGAAAATTTCTAAGCCCATTTAGATATAGAATTTTTAGATGGGCATGTAAAAGAATGTTTTACAATGAATGAGATAATTCCTTGACGCTCAAGAAGTTTGATTCTTCATTGTAGAGCATAGCATTCATTGTCATTATTTCTATTGATTCAATGATAATTACAATATCAACGACCTTTATATTTAGCAAGGAGATAAGGAGGATAGCCACGAGTAGATGGAAAAAAGATTAATTAATGACTAAAGATCTCAGTAAGAATATCATGTTGCTTAGATTTGCGATCAAACGTGAGAGGATCCGGTAATGGCAATACTTGAGGATCACTGATATGAGCACATGTAGAATACATAGAATGAGAATGAGAAGAAGAACTAGCATGAACCTGAGAAACATCCTTTAAATATTGGATTTTAGATCTTAGAGATGTAATTATGGATTATATAGCCTAAAATTTGTCTTGAAATAAATAATGCAAATCTTGAATTGAATCCAAAATGGGTTGATTAGATGGAGGATCACGAAGGCTAGTATCGTTAGATAGACAATCAAAAATAGCACTGACTTGATGTGGCGACGTATCTCTAGGGAGATATATGGTGTCTAGGGATCTTTTCAAAACAAACTTGCAATTGGGGTGCATTTAAAGCAACTCATATAAAGGAATTTTAGGAGCCATGAGAGACCAAAAAAATGGGGATCCAATAGTGTTTAAATGAGACGGGTTCACCAATTGAGTAAGAAAATATAGAATTTATAAATGCCTAAGTCTAATTGTAATGTGGTAGTAAATGAATAAGCAATGAAATGTAGAATTGACCCAAAAAAATAAAAGATTTAAATTCAAAACCCTAAGTGTAAATGAAGAGATAGAATGACTTATCTAATTCACAATTAATTATGGATTGTGTCGAAGTGACGAACTGATAAACAAAAAGAGGGAAGTGTCACACCGAGCCTCTGAAAAGTTTGTGACCACAAGATCTACTTGGACTGGGGCACCTATGGAGGGTCTGGGGCTCTGTAAACATATTCTAGGCGCCTATGACTACTCAGAAGCTCTAAAAACCAGTTTTTTTGGGCCATGAGATGTTCATTTTACTTCATTGTTTGCCACTAGTATGTCACACTAAGTTCACAAATGTCGTATGTAACCTGTAATGAAGAAATAACCTACAAAAACTCAAAACGCATTAAATCCCAAAAATAAAATAATGTAAATGAGGGATTGTATTGTCCTTGCTTGTCAACGAAGTGAACTTACGACTGAGTGTTTCCCTACATCTCAAACCCAATGTATTTCTATGTGTTATTCCTCAAGTGTCTCTTGTGTGTGTCACACTTGATAGCAAACAAGTAACTAGATGTAAAATATGTAAATAGATGTGTGCATGAAATAATGAACTTCCCATCCTATGTGTGTATGCATAAGTATCAGTTCTTTTCCCTTGTGTGTGGATGTTAGATAAATTCTTTAGTTCTCTTGTAATGGTCTTTGAATGCAAACTTAGGTAGAGATAGATAATGCTTAGTGCTTGGTCCTTTATTATGGTCACATAATTGTATAGATTTATATGATTTCATTGCTTGAATTTTGTAATTATCGGTAAAAAGGCCGACTACCAAAAAGATAAGATGTCCAAATGGCTAGAAATGACCCAAGAATATGTTAACAAATTACAAAGAGGTCGGGGGCACTTGGCGGTGGCGTCTCGGCTGAGTGCTAGTGTCTAGAATGAGAAATGTCAAAGTATGAAAAGACAAACTGAGCTAGAAGGAGTGTAAGATCAACAGAGGCAACAGAAAGTAAGAAAATATGGCCAAGACAAAGAATCAATTATACTTCTGTCTTAGGACT